>CM050165.1:200896103-201153603 GCA_027410445.1 Discoglossus pictus | reverse complement strand
AAGAAGTGGAAAATTCACAATTTCTGCCAGGGTATGCAAACTTTTGAGCACAACTGTAGATACTGAAGTATTGCAGTTTATATTTAACCATTTTTACATGGTTTAAATATCTAGCTTTAGGTGTATTCTGCTTAGCACAGACAAAGCTAAGTTTCTCATTTCATTCATATTACAAGTAACATTCTCTGAAAAACTGTTAGTGAAGATGTTGTACTTCATGACAGTAGCATGTTATATTTCACGTTTTAACCATATGGTTGTTGTCATCTTGTAAATTTATGTATTGTGGTTGTTTGAAATTAGATATATCTGGAACAGTTGCTCGTTTACCCTTGACATCTCTAAATCTCTCTATTGAAACAATATGTACAATATGTTAGTCAAAAATTACATGCATTTTCTCTTTATCCCAAACATTTCTTAGTGCAATAGTGAAGTAGTAATAGTAATAGTTTACACATAAGAGAATGGTAGAAAAGTACTGATCATTGTTGAGTTTGATATATCACCATATTTACATTCAAAGTTCAAAGAAAATAAAATAAACTTATATTTTAATTATTTGCACATAAAAAAATAAAAATGATAAAAAATGTTTGTTAGTTAGAGAGCAACACATTATTGTAAATAGTCTATATATTCCGTTTGGATTAAAGTGATAAGTGATATTCCTTAGGTATCAGTACTAGAAGTCACTACTTTTGTTAATTTTCAATTTTGTGTTATTTCTAGAGGATCTTATGATTCGTAGAGAGTCTTTGTTAACACAGGAAAATCACATTTAAATATAAGATTGCAAAAATAAAAAGATGTATGCTATGTCTAAAGAGGGATTTGTTTAGGACAATATTTAGAAATGCTTGTTGACATACTATTACACATCCATGCTTAAAGGGCCAGTTAATTCAGCACAACTTGAAGCACACCACTGTAATGTACTCCAAAAAACATGTTAAAATACTTTTTGAAATAGGTGTATTTTTCACAGAAACAATCATAAATGAAGTTCTGTTTACATCAGAATTAGGCATGCAGCAAGAGCTGCCGTGCAGAAAGCAGATAAGAAAGAGAGTTAACCCTTCCTAAGTTCATCTGTACAGGAAAATGACTGCTGCAGACTACCGAATATGTTACTTTGGGGTTTACTGATACCTGTAATTCATGGGGCAGTCTGCAGTGTGTCTGTAAACAGACCTAAGACTGCAAATTTTTAACTGTTCTTAGTTTCATTTAAAAAAAGCAATAGATAACTTTAACATTGAATCTTGTGCTCTTTCACGCAATGGAGAGCACTTATACAGCCATATTAAATTGCAACCTCGTAAGTCCAACGTGTAGCATGTAAGGGCTGCATGCTTCAAATTTTGCAGTTTTACGTGGCTATTAAATTAGAATGGGCTTATAGCTACGAGCGAGACAGGCGATCTTGTAAACCAGTTCTCGGCCGTCGGGGTTGCGTGCTCAAATGCAAACAATTAGGCAATCAAGTTCAGATGGAGCTAATGGAAAAAGAGATTGTTAGCGTTACATCACTGAAAAAGGGGAGGGTAGATTTCGAAGTACTACGTGCTTCAATTACAGTTTGCGATCGGAACAACAGTCCAGATATAATGCTATATGAATACATCTGTCAATATGATATTCTATTACACGTGGGGTTACAGTATATGTCGTAACACATTGATTGCGGTCATCCATATAACACAAAATATAGACATAAAATTAAGTATTTTTCGGGGCCGATTTGCGGGCTTGAGAATGTTGTGTTATTAATTCTAAGACCTAACATCACTTTCCCTTATAGTAAATGTACAGTAGAGTGTTGTTATTTGCATTACAAGTGCTACATATTGTACTTTACCCCCCTTGCGGGTTCTCTCGAGCACACGTTGGCCTCTGGGCTCCATTTGCGTGTTACGTTCTTGCTCACGAGTGACCACGTTGCAATTTGAAAGCTGACCTGAACAAGTAGCAGTTACGGGCATGACAGATCAAAGGATTTATGTGCGCAAAGTTCAACGTTGCTCAGCACGTAGCCTATTCTCGGCTGTCCTGCGTTTTACCACGCAAGTCCGCTGCAAGAAACGTTACAGGGCTAATTTAATAGCACGTAAATTAGGGGTTACGGGCTCCGTTTTGCAACGTAGCCCCAATTTAATGAGGCAGAAGTATTAATATATGAACATGCATAAATATGGATTAAAGCTTGTTTTGCAGCATTATGATAACCCAAGCTAGGATATAATTTTGCCTATGTATAACCTTCTCTTGAATGTTGAGAACACATTGTTCATGTGTTGTAGTTCTGAGCACCACTTCTCAAAAAGGACATTACAGAACAAGAATATATCCAAAAATTGATATTCAATGAATATGAGGGCTTGAGAATTTAAAGGGCCATTTACCTCACTGTAAATGCTTGTCGTGGTGTGAAAGAGCACAAGATTGTATATTAAAAGTATCTATTTTTTTTATTATACTAATAACAGCAATACAAATCTAAAGTTTTAAGTCTGTTAACATAACAAAGTGTAGCCCTCGTACTAAAGGTTTCATGTTTCCATGAAGCCCTGAAGTGACGACACTGATATATAGCAGCTTATGACTGAAATTAGCAATACACAAAGTAGTTACCCACAAATGGCCTGTTTAGTTGATTCCAGCTTCTTTTGCTCACTACACAGAGCTGTAGTGTGGATCTGGCAGTGGGCAGTCAGGGACTCTAGTTAACATATATTTAATTTATTTGATTTCTTAGTGAAAAATGCACATATTTAAAAATTCAAAACGTATTTCAATTTGCACTGAATTAAGTGGCCCTTTAAGCTCAGCAAGTCATTAGTTGTCATTAGTCCCATCCTGTTATGTCATTGGTTCAACTGCTACTGTCCACATAGAGTTATTGAAGGTAAAAATGGATTGCAGATGCCTATTTGCCCTGCCCTGTGATGCCATAGGGGACAACAACTACACACATTATCATAACCCTGCCCTCTTTACTGGGCATGCTCAGTCTAAACCAAAAACTAGAGTGGTCAGACTGTTATTAATCCATGCCCCAGGCAGAGCTTTCCAAGCTTTTTGGCATAGGGAGGTGGAGAGAAGCAGTTCTGCTTGAGGGGAAAACTGACAGTTTAAACATTTATAAAAATATTAATTTTTATTTAGTTCAAACCCATACTGTTTTTAATTTTCTTTGCCCAACAAAAAAACATATGACCTTTATGGTACATATGGTACAGAATAATTCTGGGGGGGATATTACACAGGCTGGAAAAAAAATTATAGTATACATACATACAAACATAGAAAACATAAAAAAATATCCTCAATACATTGCTGTCTGTATGGCCATGTCACATGATATCAAGAGCATTTTCTTGCTTTGTATTTACAATTCATTGCATTGGATATCATGCTCCATTTTCACCTTTCAATGTAATGGTAACAAGTGCAGATGTTGTGCCTCTAGTGACAATTTGAAATGCAATCTCTTTTTTTGGAACAGAAACTAGCTTTTTCTATATCACACAACATGTATTGTAAAGTAGGGTGTATATTCAATTACGTAACATGCAATCCATTTAATAAAATAAGCATTTTGTAATGACTTTTCTTATTTTATATGAAAAATAAATTAAACTTGGCTGTCATTGTTTTTCTGAACCACTGGTGATAGTAGTATGTCCTTCTATATTACTTGCAAGCATGAAATGAGGATAATTGTGTAGGGTTAATGCTAATTAGACAGTGGAGGTACTAATGATGTCACCTCAGCAGTTAGAGCAATGAAATCTTACAGGTTGGAGCAGGGAAATGAGCATGTCTCCAGAATTGGGCAGTAGAAAGGAAGAGATAACTTGGACCTATCCTGTTATATGTACGCAAGCATTTGTGGAAGCGATGGGAATGCCCGGTAAGTGGTTAGGGATTTTCGGGTTAGAGGGTTAGGGTTACACCCGGTAAGTGGTTAGGGGCTTAGGGTTAGGGGCTTAGGGTTAGGAAGTGAGGTTTAGGGACTTAGGGTAAGTGGGCTAGGGGCTTTGGGTTAGGGGCATAGGGTTAGGAAGTGAGGTTTAGGGGGTTAGGATTAGGGTAAGAGGGCTAGGGGCTTAGGGTTAGGAAGTGAGGTTTAGAGGGTTAGGAAGAGAGGTTTAGGGGCTTAGGGTTAGGTTTAGGAAGTGAGGTTTAGAGGGTTAGGGTTAGGAAGTGAGATTTAGGGGGTTAGGGTTAGTGGGTTAGGGTTAGAGGATTTGTGGGTTGTTGGACATCTAGATCGGGACACGGGCGCTCTTCCACAAATGAGTGCAAACGTATAACAGGATAGATGCGATAACTTAAAGATATATTGAAGTTTTCCTGTTTTTAACTTTCTCTAATCTAACACATGCTGCTTATATCAGAAACACACATTATGTTGACTCATTCTATTTTATTTAAAAACACCCCCAGAGCTCCCTACATAGACACCTTTATATCTATATGTATATTACCTTATATACTTGATTTTCGTTACTGTGCGTTGATGTTTCATGCAGTCATGTTTTTCTTAAAACCTACATACAGATACACAATATGTCATCATTTGAAGGTTCTTGTACTATAAGGAATAGAGAAACAGACCCGACTGTCTAGACTCAGATATCTTTGGCATACAGCCCAGTGATTCTGGACTTGTAGTTGGAGAGCAGAAAGCATAATTAGAAAAAAAGCCATATATTAACAAACATTTGCTCAAAAGTATTATCAGCTGTGTTTCCAGTTTATTTGTGCCATACATTTAATTAGGCCCCTGCTTGTTTTGTTTTTTTTTGCTCGTTTTTCCCTTTATATCCCAAACTCTGTTTCCTTGCTGAGAGTTTAGCGTAACTTACCACACTTCCTCAAATGTGCTTGTTGGAATTGAAATGTGTACATTATATAGCTTTGTCGGAACAGTTAGCCAGATGTTGGAAGCAGTTTTTACAATGCAGTGCAGTGAGCCACACATCTGAATGGTGCGGATAAGTGGGGGTTTCATATTCATTTAATGCAATAATAACTCACTGTTATAAAATGTTTTGGTTCATTTGGGAAAAGGGTTAAGTATAGACTCCAAATGATGCTTAACACTTCTGCACCCTGCAACAAATAATTTGAAGATAATTAGTACCTTTTTATGTCTCCCAGATGGTTAGAAGTAAAACACACTCAGATGTTCTCTGGATGCTCCACGGCTATGCATGGTGTATACAGTTTATATATTATCTAGCAGCTTACCACATTTAATACAGTAGCGTTTTGCTTTGTCTATTTAAATGCATATTGTTTGGTTATATGACATTAATTTGCATGACTATGGTACAAAATACACTTACTGATTTTCCTAAATAACCACAATATGCTCTGTATTGTGTCATAGTTTAGCCACTAAGAAAGGAAATGACCACTGTAGTGCTACACTTACAATATTCTCTTTTGAAAAACTGAAAATAGTCAGTTTTTATAATGCAAAAAAGCAATACAGCCCTTAATTTATTATCTTGCAATTATTCTGCTGTGGAATCTACTATTTTGGTTTTTGCTAATCTACTTCCTACAGTAGGTGGAGACTTTTAATGCATAGGAACATTCTATCTACACAACAGGCAGCTAAAACTACCAGTGTTGTCAGTAGGACTAATGAAACTCCTATTAGTTTACAACAATAAACTCTCATTAAACAGTAGAAGGAAGACTCAGTTCACAAAAAAAGAACCAACACTGTAAAGAATTATTGCTTATACAAGTTTTTTTTTTGTTGCTTTCAAAGAACATTTCACAAATGATCACGTTTTGTTATTCAAAAGATTATGTAGGGAAATGTGACCTATGAAAAAGTGATTATTTGTAATCTTACTTTTTATCCTTCTTGATTTACCTAACTAGTTTTATTATATCAATCCAATCACTATATGTACAGTGGAATACACTGGGAGTAGGGAAGACAATTCCTTTTAGAAATAGATTGCAAGAAAAGAGAAGGGTGGAGCTTGTACTGCGCAAATTCTTCAAATGTCCTTAAAAAGCAGGATAAAATAAAAGATTACAAGACATTAGATGGATAATTTGCTTTGAAATTTTCCAAAGATTCAGATGTTTAAAATGAGATTGTAAGTACATGACAGGACGTGTGGGACTTTACATTTCCTTTAAATGAATAAGAATGAACTCTGGGTGGCAGCCATGATGAACCCCCAAAACTGCCATCTTCTCTATATATGGACTTAGAGGTACTATCATTAATTCCATCCTACATACCAAGATGAACATTTGAGTTGAAAAATCCCTACCCTACCCCAGGACAGTGATACTGGCCATGTGTGATATTTTTTGTCTAGTAATGTGTAGGCTTTTTTGGTTTGGCACAGGTGAGATATACGGTTGGTGGTTTTTCTGTTTGATAAGAAAGGATCTTGCCAGTCTGGCACTTATGATAAAGGCAGTTGTATTGGTGATTGTTTGGTTTGATTTTGACCATCTGCTTGGTGGTAGCAGATGCCTGAATCTGGAAGGAACCCAAGTGTGAAGATTTCTGTTTTTAGTCTTGCGGTTTGGTTCTTCGTTATACCTTATAAATAAGAATGGAATGTAATCTTATACATTTTACTGATTGGCTAGATCTGTGCTGGTGTTCATCATAGTATTTGATTGTAAATAAGGTACTTGCAGTATTATTGTGTACAGTAAGACATTTTGTCACCGCTTTTTTGAATATTAGAAACTGACAACTGCAATACTTCCATTAAAGTACTACTGTAAAATTGCCAATTGAGAAAACTAGATCTTCAGTACCTATTGCCTCATTAATTGTACTATGATGATTCTTTCCTGCCAGGAAAGTTTATTAGATATAGTCAGGAGGTTCATTTAAACACTTGAACGTTTATGTAGTAAAGGGGTTGATTTTTCTGCATATTAAATATGTCTATATTTATTTAGTCGTTTATACTTTGATATATTGGAAATTATTATTAATATGTGCCATTATCAGACTGTACTTCTCTTTCTCCATCCCTTTTTGTAATTATTTTTCTTTTTTAAACTAATAATATAACTTTATTGTAAATGTAAAATAATGGATATTTTTGTAGTTTTTGCCATGTAAAATACTTAAAATTCAGTGCAAAAAATGTAATCTAGGACAGGGAAGATAGCTGTCTCAAATTGTGTTTATACAGGTCTCTGTATGGAGATTAATAATTAATTTGAAAGAAAGGGGATGAGTCAGCTATACTACTTTCCCACAAAAATAGTAGCATATAGAATTACATTTTTTTTACTAAAAACCATTGTGCTTTATCTGCTGATGTTTCAAGAAAAGATGTTCTTCATATACTAGCTGGCAGCACAACTATAGTGTTTCAGCAGTATTATTCTTTTTGCCTATATTTAGAACGTACAGCACCTGAGCCTGACCCACTTTCATTCACTAATTCTTATTGTTTCCTAGAACAGGAATGTTTAATTGTTCATATGAGTGACTGAGAAACTAGCATGCAATAAATACAGTTTTGTCTTCATCAGCCATTTTTATGTAACAGAGCTTTCATATTTATTAGCTTCCTGACATATATATTGCACAATATATATATATATATATATATATATATATATATATATATATATATATACACCAAACTATTATGATTTTCTAAAATAGTCATATTATTGATAATACCATATTTTTCATGCTGTGGAAATATTTTCAAATTCTGTTAGTACGTGAACTTTGGATCCAGTCCTAAGGTGTGCCTACATCAACAACATTCTTTAGGGTATGCAGGTAAACTTCTGTATGTCATCTACAAACAATTACTAAGTTCATTTTTTGGAGCTTTATATTAAAAATAAGCCATTTTTGGTGTTTATTCAGTGATAAGTAAATTGCTGTAATGTAAAATTAAACATGTGATGTAGTTGAAAACTGTTCAAAATCTCTCATTACAACACCTAGGAGTTCAAAGAACTTCCCTACTTTTCAATAATGTATACATTAGGTATTGTCAATACACTTTTAAGGGAAAAGAATTGGAGGTAAAACACCTGTTTGAGGCTGTTGACACTAATGTGAAGCTAGTAGCCAATGAGTCTATTAATTTCTTATGAGCAAATCTAATGTTAAAGCTCTTATACCATAGTATAGCTGTCACACCAAGTTATCTTTTCAAATGACCTGAAACAATTGGATGATTTTATTTTATGTATGTATGTCCATGAGTGTGAGTGTACATGTAAGTTGTGTGAATATTTATTTTCTAGAAAACGCTTGTAAATTATTACACTTTGTGTTTACTAGGAATAATGAAGGTTTGTGGAAATATTTTTCCCCGTTCCCATTTATTTCAGTAAAGTTTATTTTAGTGTTCCTTTAGGTTTTTACATCAAACCACTTTTTATGTAAAAATACAAGTACATTCTAGCAATAAAATAAATAAAAGTGCAATTTAATTTGCAGACCACATTATGATATAAATGTACAGTATTTATTATTTGTATCCATGAAAAAGATTAGTCTATCCATGAGACAGGTTATAGAAGCGTAAGGATTAGCTAATGAGAAGAAGACTAACTGAAAAATAGGAATATGAAGTACATTATGCCAAAGTAGGTTGATGTTCTGTACTTTATAAAAATAAGTTAACAAATAACATAGTCTAACAATACATAATGCAATGCTGGAGCAAATAAATAGTTGATTGTATTTGGTGATTTTTTTTTGGTGAAGGTAGAAGACAATTGAAGAACCCATTTTGGGGATTTTGAAGCTCCGTACCTCATCTAATGTTCATCTGGTCCTCTAAACAACAAATAAGAAAATAGTTCAAAATTCTAATTTGAAACAGTTTTCACCGTTCAAAAATATCTTGTATTAATACCATGCTGCAGAAGGATATAGATTGGTGTAATAGAGTAATTTGTTAACTTGTGCAAAATTCATACAGAAGGCATAGCTCCTCTATAAATATACCGGTATGTGACATGCTCCCGTGGTCACAATTACGACACTGCTACTTTTTATTACTGAGACTAGACACGTGAGTAGTTTGTTTATACAGCTAATTTGCCATTATTATGGTGTTTCATTCAATTTGAATTGCCTGGGAATGAGGAGGATTTATTTCCACACTTAAGTAATGCAAAATGATCCTTTGCCAAGAACTTGAAATTGTATTTCCAGTCATTAATTTAATATGGCTTTCCTCCACATATAAATATGAGACAGAAGAGTGGATGAAGAAAGTTCACCAAGATTCTCTATCCCTCAAGTGTTATTTAATTTTCCATTGCCCAACATATTAGCGTTTCTCCAAGTAAACCTCAATGCAACACTCATATGTCCTTAATTAGATTTAAATATAGTTTATGTAATGAAGGTACTTTTTGTATACACACTTTTTGTGCCAAATGTTTGATTGAGCTGTGTAATTACATTTTTCTATAAGATTGATTTTGGAGCAAAACTAGCATTGAATGCTTTAGCATTGTATTTTACTGTTATTCCATCTAGAAAAAAAGTGTTAAGAAAATGTTATATGTAATGCTTTGCAATTTGTTTATTTTGTTTCAATGAGACTTTCTGCAAAATGTGATACAAAAGATTGTAAGATATATGAATGAAATTGGTTAGAATGACAGATTTTGAGATGGAATATGGACTTATGACCTTTACTAAAGCTTTTGCTCCAACTATTTAAAATTATTGTTGCCAGAAATTTTAATAGCACATTATCCTTTCCTGCTATGTTTCCTCCATAACTAATACATTTATTTTATTTAAAAATTGCAGCCTATCTAGGGAGTTATAATTTTTACTATTTTATACTTTGTAGACAAGTGTGACGTTTGTGGATTTTCAGGTCATGTAAGGTTTCTCATAGTAGAAAATAATCTCATATGTAATTCTCATATGTTTTATCTCTTATGGATATGATATTGTTATCATCATTCTAATAACCACTGATGATTGTGTACCACCCATTGACATTGTTTTGTTCATGCGTACCAAGTGACAACTCCAGAAGTATTCTGCAGGAAGCAAAACTACTAATCTGGCACATGTGGACAAAATATCTTTATTGCCATGGGTGTAGGAACTGTAGAGTGAGGGGGGAAAAGTATTTGATCCCCTGCTCATTTTGAATGTTTGTCCACTGACAAAGAAATGATCAGTCTATAATTTGGGGGGTTTTTCTGCTAAGGGGACAGGACAACTGCACTGCATCAAAGCGACGATGGACGCGGCCATGTACCATCAAATCTTGGGTGGGAACCTCCTTCCCTCAGGCAGGGCATTGAAAATGGGTCGCGGATGGGTATTCCAGCATGACCATGACCCAAGACAACAAAGGAATGGCTCAAGAGAAAGCACATTAAGGTCCTGGAGTGGTCTAGCCAGTCTCCAGACCTTAATCCCATAGAAAATCTGTGGAGGGAGCTGAAGGTTCGAGTTGCTAAACATCAGCCTCAAAACCTTAATGACTTGGAGAGGATCTACAAAGAGGAGTGGGACAAAATCCCTACTGATATGTGTGCAAACTTGGTGGCCAACTACAAGAAACATCTGACCTCTGTGATTGCCAACAAGGGTTTTGCCACCAAGTACTAAGTTGAAGGGGTCAAATACTTATTTCACTCATTGACATACAAATCAATTTATAACTTTATGACATGCGTCTTTCTTGTTTGTTTGTTTTTTTGTTATTCTGTCTATCACTGTTAAAATACACCTACCATTAAAATTATAGACTGATCACTTCTTTGTCAGTGCACAAATGTTCAAAATCAGCAGGGCATCAAATACTTTTCTTCCTCACTGTATATATAAGCTATTTTAGGGCCTGTGTATACAATGAGCTGTATCCCCCCCCCCCCCCCCCCCCCAGCATTATTCTGACTCTTATACCCCTCCTACGCCCCTGTCTAATTGCATAATATCCCAAATAAAATAATCTACCCTATTGAGTACTCACATTTTCTGTATTTTTATTGGCAATTTAATTTGTATGTGTAAGGATGAGAAGATAAGTGGGCATGCTAACTAAGGAGTGCATGTTAAAGCTAGACTGGTACCCTTGCTGGTAGTTGGCAAACACTACTAGCACTGCCAGATGAACACCAGTCTAGTGTTTGCCAACTGCTAGTGCAGTGCATCCTGCCATGAAGGGCTTCAATGGCACTTTTCTCTTAAAGGACAATATCAGAGCAATCTTCCACATTGCACATCACATCCTCAGCAATGCTTACTCAGTCTAGGGGTAAATTGATAGGAAGGGTATTACCAACAATAGCTTTTTATAAGAGAACTACTAAAGTAAAGAGGACAAACCAAAGTGAAAATATTCCTTTCCAAAGTCCTGATTTGTGATCACTTTTAGATACATTTTAATTGAGTTAGTTGCTATTTATTCTAGCTGTTGTAGCTGTAGGTAGTTGATGTAAGCATTGAACAGTCGAGGCTGTGATGGTGGTTTTCCCCATAGGAAACAGACATTAAAGCCTTTTTGCGAAGCACACTGCAGCCCTTGTGATGGTCAGTAAATCTATCTCTTTGTTTTTCCTTCTGTCTTTCTTTTCCTTCTTATCATTACATATCAATAATGAATTAATTACAATTCTAAATCAACATATAACATGTATATTTCATTATTGGTTTGATCATATTAACGATGTAGCCATTTAAACTGTATATTCATTATCTTTTAGCATCAGCAGCTCTGCAGCACGTCATGAGGAATATTATATTACAGAGTCTCATAATGCTGGGAATTTATGGCAGCTCTATAAAATTAGTGGGCAATATGCCGCCCTGAAAGACTTTGCATAATCTTCTCTGGAGTGGGAGATTCATAGCCCTATTAAATTCCCTCCACGTGTAAAAATGTAGCCCGCAACATAGCCCGCAAGACTTGGGTATATTAAGTTGGCCCTATAAAGTAACCCGCCGACGACTTACGGGATATGGGCAAGAAAAGGCTACGGGATGTGGAAATTTGAAATGCGCAGATCAAATCCTTTGATCTGTCAAGCCTGTAACTGTTACGTTCCAATCACGCTATTAAATTACAACAAATTCACTGGCATTCAAGCCCGTAATCCGCAAATGGAGCCAAAAAGCCTACGGGTACTAGAGAGGACCCGCAAAGGGGTAAAAGTCCTATCCGTGGCACTGTAAATGCAAATATACACACACTACTGTACATATAATAAAAGGGAAAGTGATGTTAGGCATTAAAATTAATAGCACAACATTCTCAAGCTCGCAAATCTGCAATATGAAATACTTTATTTTCAGTGTAATTTCCATGTTATACTGAGCCCGGCAATCAATGTGTTAATATATATAATGGAATTCGCATGGACTAGAATATCATATTTACGGATTTATGAATATGCAATTATTTCTGGTCCGATCGTAACTCTAACTGAAACCCGTAAAGCTTTGAAATCTAACCTCCATTTTTCAGTGACGTAATGATGACAATCTCTGTTGCCATTGGCTCAATATAAACCCGTAAGTATGGGTTTGACTTATTGATCATGTTCACGACCGCACATCCAACGTGCAAAAAATGGTTTACGGGTTTCGTCTCTGGTCCGTAACATGTGGCCTGATTTTATTTAATAGCTCTGTAACGCAGCCGAATTTCAAGCTGACAGCCGTTGCGAGTCTCATGTTGCACTTACGGGCTTCAAATTTAATGTGGCTGTATGTGATGTTCCCACACTGCACATCTACTTCACAATGTGTGTTTGTTTAACCCTGAAAAAAAAATTCTATTTGCAATTTATCAAAATAATCATTTCCCTAAAGTTTGCTAAATGTCTTGAGTTTGCAAGCAGTTGATGCAATCTGCAATGGCAGTTTGTGCCGCGAGGTATCATGGGATGTTTAGTCTTTTTTCTCCTCCTCAATGAGGAGCCCAGAATTGTGCTGCTGTTGGCTTGAAGGTGAGTATAGGGTTAAAAACTGTACCCAAATTCTGTGTTTCTATTGGTGAGTACACTGTGACTATGTAAGCAGCTCTGGGGGTGGGGAAAACAAATTGTATTTTTAAATAAAATAAATCTGTGTGTATAGAATGACTTAATGTAATGTGTGTGTCTGATATAAGCAGCATGTGTTAGAGAAAGGTAAAAACAGGGAAACTTCAATATACCTTTAATTCTCTTCTGTCTAAATTTTACTTTTCTTCTGTGTATCCAACCAAAAGATTAACGTGACACGTTGAATGTTCCAGCGAGGGCAGAAATGAAAATAACACAAATAAATAAATACAATAATGGTTGTTATTGAATGTTCTCCCTCTCTCCTAATCATCTCACATGATTCATTATCTTTCACGATGGGGGATGATAAGCCACAGTTATTAATCTGTATAGACTGTGTACTTTCCATTGCTGCAATATCCTGGTACTTAACTGTGTTACTTTATACATATTTTGTGGCCAATTTGGTGACTTGAGTACTACACTTGTGGTCATTCAGCTGATATAGGTTGCCCATCATTGTTTGTTATGTGCCTGGGACAGCTCAGCTAGATACTGTGGATATAAGAAATTATGATGTTCCAATTCATAGGGTATAAAGTAAATAAATGGGAGGAGATATGATAATTATGCTGTTGTTGTTGTTGTGTTGTTTGTGTTCGACTCTCCCCATGGAACTCAGCACGCCAGGAAAATCTTGTGTCTAGTTGTGCTTACCCATAAGGCAAAGATACTGGAGTTCCTTCTCCAGTGGACCTCGATTTGTCTGCCCTCTCTGCTATGACCTGCCCATCTTGGTTGACCCTACATGGTATAGCTCACAGCTTAAATGAAGCATGCAAACACCTTCACCATGACAAGGCAGCAATCCAGAAGGGGATGATAAATATACTGGAAGTTAATATTTCAACTTTTTGAGTAATTCTTTTGAGCTTATTTCTAAAGATGACACAACATAATAGAGTGACATAGAAAACTGATTTGGTAACTTTGTTTTTTGAATGAGCCCTATTATAATCATATTGCTATCAGAATCTGTATCTTAAGTTGCTTATAAAATGTTCCCATGGTTCAGATGCAAACATGTAGATCTCTGTGTGAGATTTAATCATACTATTCACATATTTTTATTGACAAGCACCCTAAAATGTGATTTAGTACGTGAGCGCCCATTACTTATTCAGTGCATGGCATCTTCTTTACAACTATACATCCTGTCATGTGTTGATGCAGAGAATTGTTCAGTTCACAGATGATTCAAGCGTCTTTGTTTCACCTTGATATCCGATAGCACATGTTATAGTCTTAGTAGTAATTGTGGTCCATGGCTTTTCAGGTGAAATAGGATATACATTTCTGATTATGTACAGCACCTGCAGGCTACCAGGAAAAGCACAGGTGTCATTGTCTGTGTGCAGAGAAGACCTTTGAGAACGATCGCACATAGCAACAGTGCAGAACACAATGTCTTCATTTATCTTCGGAAGGACACCCTTCACCTAGACTTATATGCACAAACCAGTAGTAAACAATATATCACATTAAGATTAATGTGCATACAAAATCCATGTTAAAGTAAATTTGGGTAATTTCATAATATACTGTATAACTTTGTTGATTTTTATTTTTATTATCCAGTTGAATTAGTGAAGTGTATTGTTTCTGAAAGAAAAGCATTTATTTTTTTAAATGTTATATTATTTTCAATATACTAATCTAAGTCAGTTAAAATTATGGTAAAATAGTGAAATAAAACTTGACTCATAATAATAAAAATACAGTTTAAAGGCATATTTAAGTTTTCTAGATTATGAATGTATCTGCTAGAGGAGAATCAGGAGTGTATGAAAAAAAAAAAATTGCATGATAAAATACCAAAATAAACATTAACACACTCAGCCTGATGTTTGCTAAATCTCTTGAGTTTGCAAGCAGTTGGTTTTGTTAGTTAATTCATAATTCGTTTTGGCCAATCATAAGCAGCTAATACATTTTAATACATTGTAACAATCACCAATGGCACTTTGTGCAGAAAGGAATCATGTGAAGTGTAGTCTCTCTGTAGAAGGAAGCAGGAGGAGCCAAACACTGATCTGTAGATCTCTGCATTGTGCTACTGATAGCTTGAAGGTTGGTAAAGGCTTCAAATCTGTACCCAAATTTCGTGTTTATATTTGGAGGTACACTGTGCCTATGTAAACAGCTCTGGGGGTGTGGAAAACAAGTTTTATTTTTATATAAAATAAGTTTGTATGTGTATAGAATGATTCAATGTAATGTGTGTTTCTGATATACGCAGCAGGTGTTAGATTAGTAAAAGGTAAACACAGGGAAACTTAGATATATACCTTTATGATATTTTGAACCAACTTAATGTATTTGATTTAACACACTAATTTCTGATATCTTTTAAGAATGCTGCCAATGTTTGATATCTGCTTTTCTTACTCTTGAGATTAAAGAAAACACACTGTACTAGCAGTATTTAAATTGAAATGTGCATTGAGTCCTCTGTAAGTATTAGTGCATTTGCCAGACTTTTTTTCTGATTTCAAAATGTGCATTTATCACAAAATGCGTACAATTATTTCTTATTAGGATGTGAGTTCTGATTTTTGGTTGTTAAGTCACAATGAATGTCAACATTTTACAGTTAATATCTTTTTTTTATGTTTTCACTTCTATTCTTTTAGTATTATCGTTAGAATTAATATTAGTCTCTATTTTTCACCACTTTACCATAAAGGATCACTGCACAGTGAAAACAAAATATGGTTAAAAATGAGTCTGAGTTAGAGCATAATAAAGGTATATGCAAGTGAAGTGGGTTATGAATGCATGCTGTAAAATGATTCATAACCCACCTAGCAAAAAACAAAAAAATCAGCAATGTAGACAACCCCAGCATTGGCACTGCGCATATCGGGTACTTCATTAAAAAAATGTACCCGATATAAAAGCTGCTAATTGGCTAAAGGAAAGGAAAGTGATGCATTAATAACCCCGCTCACCTGCATATGCCTTTAAGCATGAAAAAAGTCATACAGTAAGGTTTCCATTAGAATATTTAAATGTCAATGCTTTTGCAGGATCCTGGGGGAACTAATGAAACATTGGTGAAAGTTGTGTTTGTGAGAGGGGTGTTAACATTTCTGGAGAGCTGTGGTTGCATCCTTTGATGCAATATCTTACTTCTGAGCCAGGGAAGAGGTGTGGTGTTTTATTTAGCATACTCCAGGTATTTAAGTAAGCAACATTTAATGTTACACTTAATTTCAAAGTTGAAGCCACACAAAGTCAATGATGGGAGGTAGCTGCTAAATATTCAGAAATAAAGTGTAACAACACAATAATATCCATCAGCTAGAGACGTTTTGGTTAAGGAGGTTTCTTTTGCCAGCAAGTTTTTTTGATTTTGTTGTGGTAGCCTATCAATGATCATTTCCCCCCCAAAAGAATCTTACAGTATTAAGTAACAGTAAACTGATTCAAGTGTTTGCAAGGCTTGCCCCTGTTAGCCAATGAACAGTAATAGATGTATGAGTTATACTGGTCTGCCAGTAAAGTCTACAGACTTCAAAATGTTTCTGAGTATTTCCTGTTAGTTTCAAGAAAGTTTAAACAGATGTTTCTTAATATTTGTTCATGCTTTCATATTTAAAGTATGCTTATTGTAATGAATTAAAGGAACAATTGTGTACCATATGCCTTTAAGTCATGCTTTCATAGCATCTTTAACAACTGTTTTTATATCGCAATTATAACATTGTATTTCTTTGCAAATACAATCAATAGTATATGCACATGTTGAATATATATATATATATATATATATATATATATATGTATATATATCTTTCATATTACTACAAACTGCACTATGAAAACTGTTTTCATTGTGTGAATGTTTTAGGTATTTACTGCACACAACAATTCAGTCAATAATTATTTTCATAGAGTTTTTGTGTTTCTCCCAAAGACTAATGCTATGGTGCATTGTATTATACTGAAAAGAATTTCTACACACAGTGCAAACAATAGTGGTGATACTGGACAGCCCTTTCTTGTTCCCCTTCAGATATAAAATGGATATGAAATATGAGCCCTACAACACGTGAAAAAACCTGTCCAACCCACATTTTTAGTTCTTATTCATAATGCTATGGGCCTCATTAATTTGAGCAATTGTAAGTTACTGGTCTTTTGGCAAACTGCAAATGGTCTGTGGGTTACGGACTTGAAATCCTTGCGGTTGTTTCAACCGGAACTTACACCCCATCAAAGACTTTGATCTTTCACATCCGCAAGACTTCTGAGCGCTTAAATTGCAAATCACTATTTAATTGAACAAATCAGCAAGACTGCAAATGTTTTCACACCCTTAAATGGCAAATGTAGAAGAAAATTCTATGGGTACCAGATGGGACCCGCAAAGGGGTTAAAGGCATGTCCGTAGCACTGTAAATGCAAATAAAAAATCAATATTGCACTGTAAATGATTGGGAAAGCGATGAAAGACATTAGAATTAATTGCACAACAGTCTCAAGCTCATAAATCGGCAATCAAAAATTTTATATTTTTATGTTTCATTTCGGGGTTATATCAATCTTGTTCAATTGAATCACTCTGTAATTGTAGCAGAGTTCAAGCCCGCAGACATACGGCCTGTACACCACGAGCTGCTGCCTTGCAATTGAATGCGGTTCTATGTATTTAAACCATGTAAATCATGTTCACCAGATGATATCAATTGTCTTTATCCATCCTTAAAAAAGTTGAATTGACTTTTGATAAATCTACCTATGGTAGCTAAAATCTTCAAAGTATATTATTGGAGATAATTATGAAAATAATTCTACCTTTACCTTATTGTAGGGCAAAAATGTATCTAGTCTATAAAGTTTACACTTCTTGATTAGACTCAGTACAATATGCACCACAATTTTGTTCAGTGTGAAGCATTTTAATAGGAACACTGAGCCTTTTTCTATTAGAAGCTCGCAAATGTCTCTAACCCGTAATTTTTGCTGCAGGTGTTTCTTTCTCTTAATGTTTAGATGCATTCTATTGACTCAAGCTCGCAATTTACCTCCTTAAGCGGTAGGATTTTAGGGGGTGTGATCATATGATCTTGCAATATCTAAGCAAGCATGTAATTTACTTCTTAGACACTGCCAATAGTAAATGAGACCGTCATCATGACATCAGTAAAACATGGAAATTAGATGTAATCTGCAATCAGAGGCTACAAATTAATTAGTGCCAAGAAGTAATATTTGCAGATCGTGCTCACAATTTAGCACTCTATAAAATGCATTAGAGCATCTGTTCTAGTCCATGTGGGTTTTACGATATGTATTAACCCCTTTGAGTCCTTGGATTTACATTACTCAGAAATAACATTTACAAATATTACTTTTAAATTGCATTTTTGTGGGTTTGAGACCGTTCTGCAATTAATGTATGTATTTCCATGCCTTCCTATGCTTTTAAAGTACAGTATTTTGTATCTAATTGCTGTTATAGCTCTAATAAGTGTTTGAAAAAACCTATTTAGAACTCCTAATATTTTTGACAGAAACTATTTGTTTTTTCAGTTGCAGGTGAACTTATTTGCGAGTTACACCTATGGGTCTAATAGAATATCGATTTGGTGTAACTTTATTTAGCGTTCATAATGTTCACGCTGTGCAAAAACCAATGGAGTTCTAAGGTCGGTTTTGTGTCTTTGACTGGCCCGTAGTGATTGTGGGTGGGGAACTCATAATCAGATTGCAAGTAGCTAATAAAACATGTGGAAATATTAAGAGTGATTTTAAGTGTGTATAAATGTACGAATAGGGCAATAGAATAGAGCCCATTGTTTCACTCAAAGTGAACTAAATGTGTAAGAAGATTAGCTCCTGATGTTTTATTGGCCCTAAAGAAGACTTTTATGGTTGCTGATTTAGCGCTCTTCTTTAAGGTGTGGGACTATTCTTTAATAGATTTGTTACTCTGTTCAGCCACATATATCTTTTCTTTGCTAAGTTTGTTGGAAGAAAATCTTTCATTCTCTGTTTTCTAAAATAATAACTTTATTATTATGTGTTATGTTGCAGTGCGGAGAGTTGAAATGGTGTTGAATGTAGTTTGGTGAGCTAATAAAAATATAAAAACAGTATTAATTAAAGAATACAAAAGGGACCAATGCCCCTTAAACATAACCAAATGCTAGCCTTTAGGATGTTGGTACCAGTTCTGTGGCAGATAAAGTATATTTACTCCCAATACATATTTCATATCAGATTATCTGCCATGACAGAGTGCTCTGCAACATAGTCAATTATATTTTTAACCTGCTAAATCTGTAATACCAATGAACCTCATGTTCACATTCTTAAATATTTAAATGATACCCATAAACCATACTATCTACAAATAAATTAACTTCTGCATACTTGACCCTTAATGCAATGTGACCAATCCAAAACCTCAAACAAATAATAAATGATAATAAATCATAGCCAAAGACACTATACTAAAATGCATAATTCTAAAGAGCTCAAAGACCCCTCCACCTAACCCACCTCCTTTTCTTGTAAAGTATTTTCTTTATGCAACATTTTGGGTGATTTCAGCCAACATTGAGCATGTGCTGTAGTGTACAAGATTGTTAAAATATTTTCAGTCTCTCTCCTCAACAAGTTCCCAAAGAGTTTAGGATTCATTACTGACATTGTCAGTAAGTTTTGAGTAAGGGAAATAGAACCTATCCCATTGATTTGAGTGTCTTTTGGAAGCTATCAGTCGGGATATATATTTGACAGGGAATTTGTGACCTTGAAAGTATAGTGAAATGTTGGGGGTTGAAAATTGGAAGTGGGCAAGTTCGATTAGGGATGTTAAATAGCTACCGACCACTACGTGTATAGAGTAACATGAAAGGTTTGCATTAAATGAATACAAATAAAAGCATTCAGTCTTGTTTAGTTTATAATGTGTGAGAGAGTGATGTATCCACATAATTATTGTTTCTTTCACCTATTTTTCTTCCCCTATTTAATCTGATTGCCTTTGTATATGATTTTACCATAGTTGGCAATTTTAAATTGTATTTGTAAGGTCATTCTTGTGCTCTCAATTGTGTCTCTGTTAACCCCTCGACTCTCACTCCACTCATCGCTAGGCTCTTAACCACTGCTTTTCTCTCTATAATTCCACTCAGGCACATTACCCATTTCCATCGCTCACCAAGCCTTTTACTCCACTTTCAGTTTGGCAACTCCCTCCTAAGTGTCTCTCCAAACCAAGATCGTACCCCACTGGCAGCTCTCAAGATACACTCAGATACCACCCTGTCTTGAAGCTCACACTTCTGATTTGCTGCAGTTCCTCCATACTACCCCAGTCGTTATTTTCCAGTGGGATGGAGGGAATGCTTTGTCCATCACTCCCAGAATAGCTTTATTAATCAGACACTTTAAACTGGAAAATGGGGAATATACCGGCACCCATGGGGATTGGTAGATGCCGGATAAATGTTTCTGGTTGCTTGAGAGTTGCTATTAAAAGAAGCGTAGATTAGCTGCACATAGGATGCTCTGCTATGTATATTTGTCAGTGAGGGCTGTTCTAGCAGCAGCAGCTTTCACTCCTCACACAGGTACGTTTGACTGGAGGGTGCGGTGCTGAACCCAGGGAATGTAACACCAACACTGCACTGGCTCAGTCACTCATGCCTGTCTGCTTCCAGGTAACATTGAATTGACGTACAGTGGATGCAATCTAGGTGCCTGTAAACATTTTGTGGTATCATAACCTGGCTCCTAGCATTTGTTGAGCCTTTTAAATTTAAATTTATATTTAAAGTACAGTATTCCTTTTTTTTTCTGGTTGCTTGAGAGTTCTGGATAACTGAGAGTCTTCTGTAGATAGATTGAAGATATTACATATTTTGTTGTATACTCAGCATAACTATTAGTTGTGTTAACTTGTGATCTGCAGAGAAAAAAAGTGCAGGTGAAAGAGTTTGGAACAATTTGGATAATCAGTTATCTATGTATAATTAAAAAAAGGACAGACAAACTGTTGATTTTTTTAATTTTTATATGCTTGAAGACATTCCTCAGATGATTGAATCCCTGCATAATTGACAATCTGCTACGTTTTCAGTAAGGTATGGCTGCACATAAATAAATAAAGAAGGTTAGAAATTGACTTTTTATTATTTATACTACATTGTGAAAATGTGTTTTTATTTTTTCTGCATGTTAACAGAGCTTTATTAAGGAGAGTAATATATAAACATCATATTAAATGCGTATTTAATAAGCAGGGTTATTGCTGTTTTGATATAAACCTTTGTGCCAGATCGGGCCAAATGCATTACATATGTTAATATAAGTGTTCTAACTAGCTGATACTCATTTCCTCCTTCACCACTTTTACACAGTAAAGTGAGTGTATTTACACTTTTAGGTGTCTGCACTGAGCTTCCTGACACAATGCTGCTGTAATTCATTAAATTAGAGAAGAAAAAAGCAGTGCTCCTCTTTGTAATGTTCGGTCCATAGTTGATGTTCAATAATGACCCACATCCCTGCTTACTCTTCTTAGGGACATCAGCTATATCTTATTGATAATGTCCATGAAGGAAGAAGCACATGTCAGGTGTTTGCTGCAAGCTTGAGCCCTTACTGCTATCTTTGGTGTGTTTATCTTATTTATCAGTGGAGGGAGAGGTTAAGCAAGAAGCAGTGCAGAGTTTACTATTAAAAATCTAATCTGGTCAATTTGTTGTTGTTTATTTGGTCAGTTGTGTCCAACTATCCTTGACCCAATGGACACACTAGGCAAATTGGTATGTTTCTGGTTGTGCTTATCAATAGGGTTATGGAGTAGGTTACCAGTTCCTTCTCCAGTGGTCCGCAATTTGTCTGACTTCTCTGCTATGACCTGCCCATCTTGGGTGACCTTACATGATGTAGCTCACTGATTCATTCAAGTACACAAGCCCCTTTACTATAATAAGGTAATGATACAGAAGGGGAATCTGGTCAATACATTGCCATTAAATTCACACTTTCTTGTGGTGCTCTATTTTATTGGTGCGTTTAGGGTGTAATACTTTGTTTTGCAACTGCAGTGTCAGTTATTATAGTGAGTGACCTTACTGAACAGTTGCGTTCCTTTTTGGTCAGATTAAAGAAGCTGCTAAATAATGCACCCTCATAGTCTGGGCTGAAACCTTGCAAATCCCTGAGTCATCATCAGCATTATTTAAAAGATGGCATCTGGGAGCCAATGCATCATTTAATTAAATTATCCTGTAATGAAATCTTCTGTAATGAGATTAATTTTAATTATTAATCATGAGCTGACATGGGCACAAGACACTATAAATAATAAATGAGGACTTTGTCTGCTCTGTTTGTAAGGAAGGACTTCGCAGTACTCTTCTGCAACTAGTCATTTTATGAAGCTATGTAGAGTTATTTTTGAGCTTGTACATTTGGAGTAAAGTATTTTTAAATTAATAATACTGAAAATGCCATGAAATGACACCAACCATCAAAGTACACATAAAACATTTTGGGAAGAATTTTGTTTTGCAAATGTGAAAGATGGCAAAAAATTTTTTTTGAATGAAATTCATTTTTTTTTCTATCACATTATTACTTTTAATTATTTTGGGAACAAATATAAAAAATCAACATCACTTAAAATACTAGGGGCCTTATTCTATTAGCTACCTGCAAATGCCTTGAACTCATAAATTTGGCTTTGGGTGTTTTTTTCATAAATGTTTATATGCATTCTATTGACTTAAGAATTCATTAGTGCCAATAAGTAATATTTGCCGAATATGTAGCAATATTCAGAGTGATTTTAAGTGTGTATAAATTTACGAATTTTGCAATTGAATCGGGGCTCTAGGTTTCTAAATGTTAATGATATAATGAATATAGAAATCATTATGTGTCTGACTAATGTACTTTGAAAATTTTAACATAAATCTTATTCACCCATGAAATGTATAGATTATATAAACAGCCAACATTTACAGCATTATATATATACATATACATCATAAATATAACAGCACTGTATTTGCTCTTTTTTAATAAAATTCATTAAAAGTCATGTATTCATAGTAAGTATAGATTATTAGCAAAATTAAATGTGAAATTAGATAACAATATTTGCTCATATACAGTTATTTGTGATGAAAACAAGACCTGCAGTTTGAATAAGGGGAGTCCTCACGTTATACTTCAGCAGAACAGCAGACATGTTTTTTGTTTGCATTGGCACAATTGCAAAAGCTATCACAAAAAGGCCTTTTTTTGGTGATAAAGAGCAGCAAAACACATGTATTTTTGTTTTGATTTATTTATAAACCTTAAATTCACCCCTTTTTATCATTTTAGAACTGGTTGGTTTGTTTTTTTATCTGTTAAAAGCAGATATTTTTAAATAACTTTTTGAGAAATCCCCTCTTTGGGGAGGGTGTTAGAAGCAGTAAAATTATTCAAGAATATAATAAAGGTAAGAAAGCTATGTGTCATATATACAGGCTAATTCAAGATTATTATTGGCTGAAAATTAAATTAGAGATAAATCAAAAATGGACTAAATTATGACCAGAGATTGAGAAAGATGAGGCTATTTTTAAAAGCCCATCGGCTGACTTTTATGAACAGCAGATTAAAATGGCATAACTATTTTCAAAAAGTTATAAATTGAACACTTGGGTAACCAGTGTTTAAGCCCAAGTGTATTCTTGATGGATGATAAAAATACATCAAAATGATTTTTCTTCTTTTATGGGCGTGTTATAATAAAATGTTTAAAAAGTCTTTGCTCTTTGATATCTAGCGGATGACTGTGGAGAGAAAGAAAATGAACTTAAAGGATAGTTAGAATCAATTTTCCCTTGGTGAATTTTCTTTTCTTTTTTTCCTTTTAGTAGAGAGAATATGTATCACCATTCTGTAACTTGAAACACATTGCACTTAAATGTGTTACTCAATTTAATTGTGTTAATCTTGTGCACTATTAATGGCATAATCTATTCTATTCAAAATTCTGTTTGTATATGGTAAATTATGATAAAACAATTTCCAAACTTTTTGCAGAACACAGAGTGTTTTTCCATCAAAGGGTCTTTTTAACGCCTAAAAAAGAGCAACTTTTTTTTTTCCTTTTTGAAAATGTGTTTTCCATATTAATATATGTTTTTGTAATATAGGGTCAGGCATAAATAACGCCCCCTTTTTTCATGAATTTGTCATCTATACCGAATCTTATATTACAGAAGTGGAATCCTACAGAAAATACATAAGCACATAATTATGTAACATAACACAATAACACTCTTACAACATTTTATTTGTAATGTTCAAAATGCTGTCCATCTCGTGCAAGACATTCACGTACCCTACCAGCCACATTCATGCAAGTCTTACGACTTTGTTCCAATTGATCAACATTTCGGGGTTTGTTTTTGTAGACAAGATCTTTAAGGACACCCACAAAAAGAAATTGAGCTGTGTTAGGTCTGGGGATTGAGCCGGCCACTCCAATGGCTCATGTCGCCCTATCCATCTCCCTTCGAAAACCAACCATCTCTGACACACAACGCATAATGTGGTGGTGCTCCGTTTTGCTGGAAGCAAACTCCAACTTCATGTAATTATTCTGATTGACAGTACCATCAATTGACAGTGCTTATGTATTTTCTATAAGATTTCGTATAGATTACAAGCTTATGAAAAAAGAGCATTACTTCTGCCTGTGCCTGTATTGCCCATAATATGGTTGACAGACTTCCATTCTAAACATAAGTGACTAATATGTGTTGCTGATGGCAATGCATGAGTATGTTATAATTGTACGTTTATTATGTGTCATTAATCACGTAATTACAACCATTGAGTACATGCCAACCAATATGGCGCTTTTGGTATAGTATCAGGTTTTTTGCATACAGTTGTACTTGTATGTAAAAAAAGCTATTAAAGTGTGCATGTTTTACCCCAAAAACACAAATACTCTACTGTGCTTGCTATGTGTACATTTCAGACCTAATTATATTACATGAGATTTAGAAAGTCCTATGCATTGTTATTAGTATTATTTTTATTTGTAACGCGCCAACATATTTCATAGCACTGAACAAGAAGGGAGATGCGATAATGAAAGATGTTGTGCAGTTGATAGTAGATTATCTCATATCCTCTTAGTAAATTGCACCCTGGATGTTTTTGCGGGTGCAAGATTTAAAGCCCACTTACACTATAGTTGTGACACTTTGCTTCCGCAAACCTATGAAGAAGTGGGTCTCCACATCTTGTTGCCAATTGCTTCAACCTACTGCTATGATCACTAACTGTCTGCATTGGGGGATGTTGTAGGTGCTTTTTAATTCAAAGTAGTGATGCAAATGGCACTTCTGTGTTCACGAAACATTGAAGGATCTCTATTCCCTAGTGAAAACTAATATCATATTTATTGCATTACACTTAAAATAACAGGGAAAATGTTTATTAAGAATACAGTTTCTAAATTAACAATAATAACCTTCTATTATAATGTAGATTGAGTAAATAGTTTTTCTAAAAATTAGGAAACAACCTTTCTCCTCATGATTTGCATTATAACAAAAGACTGAATGTTATAGAGGGACAGACAGTTTGTTTTGAAAAAAGATAAAGTTAAAGACAGTTGAGTTTTGCTGTCATTTTAAAGGACCACTTTAGACAGTAGTCTTTTTATTGTGCATTTAAAAGAACATCACTTATATATTTGTTTTGCATAATTTAAAGGCATATCTAAGTTCCCTAGATTATGAATGCATCTGATAGAGGAGAATCAGTAGTGTATGCAAAAAGTCTCAACATAAACATTAAAAAACTTACATTGAAGTTTGCAAAATGTCTTGTAATTTCTGACAGTTGTAAATTAAGAGTAAACACCCTCTTCAAACCCAGGCTAAATTAGCATAAAATTCATAATTTATTTTGGGCAATAATGTATCAAAATCTTGAGTTCCTGTATGTGCTGTAAAGCAGCCTGAGATATGTAGGGTGGCACCATGTTAGAAGGTGCTGTGTATTTTCATATAAGAGTCTCTCTGTGCAGCACATTCACACTTGATTACCAATCCTGCATGTTGTCTATTCCCTGCATCAACTACTACTGTTGGTGTTTTTTTCCTTCCTCTCTGTTTAATAGAGCTAAGCAGCAGCTGAGCCTACTCATTCCACACAGGAAGCAGGCTGGCGGGTCACATCCCAACAGTCACTTTGGGGCTGACATCAGTGTTCTCCTATTGGCTGAGGAAAACACAGCAAGTGAATAATGGGTTAACATTGGTCCTCAAATGCTCCATGCTGATTGGGGGGGGGAGGGAGGCCTGATTGGGGGGGACGCCCCCCCAAGGGAGTGTCAATATAATGATTTAGGAAGATTTTAATTAATAAAAATTAAAAAAAATATATGAAATGTGCTTCATAGCAAGGATGCTTTTTTGCCTAAGTATTGCAGAAATGTATTAATCTAGTTTATATAGATATACCTTTAAGAAAATTAACAAATAAGCATCACAGTATATATACTTTTTTTGTAATGTTTACATTTGTTGGACTACAATGACCCTTGCATAAGAAATGTAAGTGAATAATGTCCCAATCCCTACACTCCCCCTATAGTGAATGTGGACCATGGGCTTCACATATGGGATTTCATTAGCTGAAAATGAAGGTATATGGGAAATTAAAATGTAGAAAGAAGACAAATGCACTTCCCAGAGCAGTATAGTCTGTAAAGTTACCATCGTTACTAAAAACAGAAAATAGAGAGTTAGAAAACAATGATCTGTGACAGTTATTAAGACAAGATGTGGAGGAAATGCTCAGGCAACAAGATACTAGTATTATGCGAGGTGAACTCCTCAAGGTCCACGGGGATGCTGCTGTAAAAGCATTGCGACATATGCTTTCAAATAAAAATCTAAGATTGACACATACAGGGCCACTGTAATGAAACTGCTTTCAGGACTTAAGTAGCCAAAATCAGTATAAACAAATGTTTTATTTATTGTGAAAACAATGTATTTTTATGAGAAAACTTACACTGGAAGTTCCTTTTTCCTAGGCTGGAACTACTCCAATATATTAGTATTTTCCAGACGGTGCCAGTAAAGCTTTGTAGTAATAAGGTGACTGCAAGGAAGTCTGTTGCAGACTTTACTACAGTTTGGCAAAGATGAGAGGAGTTCCAGCCCAAAGTTGGTTGGATAACAAGCCATTTCCAGTGTTAGTTTTCTCACAAAAGATCAACATTTTATTAATCACAGTAAATTGAAAAGTTGTTTATAGTGATATTTAACATGGCCATTGATGCAGCGGAAGGTTGGGTCCATAAATTGTTGTGTTTTTCACAGTTTTTATATATTTTTATTAATATATTTTGTTTCGGGTATATACAATTAGTTTAGCATTATCAGTCTTTGCTGGTCAGTATAGTATTTTCAGCGGGTGTGTACTCAAAAACCCTTCAATTACAACCATATGCTACTAAAAACTCAAACAGAAAACATTATCACAAGTGCTATCCCAATTGTTAAATAATATAGCATCCTTCCAGCTCCTAGGAGGTCATCTTACATGACAGCTATAATCAATAATTTAACACATTTTTTTAGTTTATTGACCGTGTGTCATAGGTCAAAGCTCTCAATTGTAGCCAATATGTTATTTTAATACAGTGATAGCTGGGTAAGAATATACCATATAAAGATAATGCATATTATTATATCTATTTAATTTTTAGGGTATAATGGTAGCCTTGTGAGTGTTAAACCATATCAAGCATGTGTTATACAAAGGACATCTACATATTATCAGCCTTATTAAATTGCGATTCAGCCAAATGAATAGGGCTCTATATAAGCACTCAGCATATTTTTTTTACAGAAGTTTTTAGTTAGTGAACTTCTATCCAAAAGCAAGGACTTCACTAACTAAACACTTCTGTAAAAAAATATGCTCTGTGCTTATATAGAGCCCTGTTCAATTGGCCGAATCACAATTTAATAAGGCTGTATATATGTACTAGCGACTTACCCGTCAAAAAATGACAGTAATAAAATTGTAAGGCAGGTAATGCTGTTTGCCACACAATGTAAGGCTTTTAGTCGTCTGAGCACCTTCAGCGCTCATTTCGAGCCTCTCCACTCGTGTACTTTTGCTCCTCGGAGCACCCTTGGCGCTCATTGAGAACCCAGCGCTGAGCGCCTTCGGCGCTCCTTGCAAGCCTCTCACCTGCTCTTTTTTATATAAAGATATTTTTTTATAATAATTAATTAAATAATAAATTAATATACTTTACTTATTTGTAATTAATATATCCAGCAATCAATATCCTGAATAGCAAACAATCATTTGTTTAAAGCGTTTGTTTAGTTGTGTAAAGCGGCATTTTAGATTCGTAATATTATTAGTTGCAAGTTAGTGTTGTAAAATGGCTGCGATTGTGTATGTGTTACGCGGGTCTGGAGCATTTTCCGTGTTTCCTAATAGTGTATTTTGTACCTTGTACGTTCCTGGGTAAAAGTCTTATGTGCCTGGAGGGGTTTTGCGTGCTTAGGGGTGGTGTAGCTTCATTTTCGTTTTTTTTCGTCTGACATTTTTTTTGTCGCTTAGTAGATTTTCGAGTGCCGAAACTCAGGAAATTGTGTTTAAATTGCAGTGCAACCTCATGTCCTGGCTGCCCGTGCTATGTGTGAAGAGTTACGGGACGTAATTTTTCCACTGTATTTTTTGTGCTAAGGGCCTCGCATTGTGAATTGTGTAATTGAGATTTCTGTTGATGTGTAGTCCCGCGGGTTGTAGGGATGAGCGCCTATGCCGCTCATCTCTACTAGCGCAGTGAGCGCCTTTGGCACTCACTGCCTAAGTCATACGGGGGCGTAGGGATGAGCGCCTATGGCGCTCATCTCCCCCAGCGCAATGAGCGCCTTTGGCGCTCATTGCCTGGCAGCAGTTGCGGCCCTCGCTTTGCGAGGTCTGCGGTTGTTGCAAGCTCGCTGTGCAAGCCCGCAGTTTTAACATTGTGTTACCAATGTTTTTTGGCAACCCAGCACTGCTGAGAACTATATATGTGATACAGAAAACATTTTGTTGGATCATTATAATTATTTAATGTTACACTAAATTTACACTAAAACTGTGAGCTTAATTTAACATTGCTTGATACCACACTCTTAAAAGAGGTGCTGATATCATACCAGTTTGTTTTGTTTCCCTCAGTCATGTCTGACTTTCTGTGACCTCATGAATCATGCTGATCCATTTGGTTGTCATGGCAGAGATACTGGTGTGGGTTGCCAGTTCCTTATCTAGTGGGCCACAGCATACAGCTCCTGTTATTCCTAAGCGGTCTCTCATCCAAGTACTGATCAGGCCCAGCGCTGCTCGGCTTCAGGGTGGTGTGACCTCTTGGTTCCCTGATCGCAATCAAACCCAGGTTGCAGCAGTGAAAGCACCGAATCCTAACCACTGAACCACCCATCATGCCAGTAGACCAAGCTAATAGTCTTGCACTAGATGGAGCAGAACTGTGATAGTTCTGTATTTGGATATGCAGATTGTGATATTAATGCAAATACTGAGCCCACTTTTCTCTTGTACATGTAACAAATTACAGTGTCTTGAAATATGGTATTATGTAAATTAGTTATGCGGCCCAAGGACTTGATAAACCATGACTACACTTATATCTTAAAGGCATATTTAAGTTTCTTGTATTATGATTGCATCTGATGGAGGAGAATTAGTAGTGTATGAAAACAATATTTTTTGCATTAAAAAATACCCAAATAAACATTAACAAACTTTCCTTAATGTTTGCTAAATCTCTTCAGTTTGCAAGCAGTTGCTCTTTAGAGTTAACACCCCTGTATATCCAAGCTAAAATTAGCATAACATTCATAACTCATTTTGGCCAATCACAGGCAGCTACACCTTTTAATACATTGTAGCAATCTGTAATAGCAGCTTGTGCAGAAAGAAACCATGGCATGTGTAGCCCTCTGCAGCAGGAAGCAGGAGGAGCCAGGAGCTGCTATGTAAGATCTCTGCATGGAGCTGCTATTGGCCTGAAGATTAGGAAAAAGTTAAAATGTATACCAAAATGTAGTGTTTCTATTGGTTGGTTCACTGTGCCTAAGTAAGTAGCTCTGGGGGTGTGGAAAACAAGTTTTATTTTTAAATAAAATAAATCTGTATGTGTATAGAATGACTCAATGTAATGTGTGTGTGATATAAGGAGCAAGTGTTAGATTAGAGAAAAGGTAACAAGGAAACTTAGATATACCTTTAATGAAAACACAAAGTGATTGATCAAATTTGGACTGTTCTTAATTCAATTAAGTGAGGTAGGTTCACTCAGCTTATTGCTGAGGCTGCAATGACTGTTATGCTTCATTGTACAGTACAAGTATAACAATGTAAAAATATTTATTATATTACAGGTACTCAATACTGTGATACAGACAAACCAATAATGTAGCACATTATTACCACTCTCCATAAATGTGCTATTTTTGACTAAATAATTATAAGCAATCTGTAACTTGGTGGCTCATATTTATGTTTGTTTCCATGAAGTTTAAACAAGTTTTGCTTAATCTTTTTCATTCAAAAATCAACTTTTGTAAAGTTTAAAATATGCTCTTTTAAATGCTTGTAAAAAACATTTGTGAGATGAGACATATGGGAAAAATAGAGGGGATATGTAGTGAGGGAGAGATACAAAGTCTTCTGCTCCCATTAAACAATAGTAAGTGGGCTGCAATGCACGGCTCTCAGGGTGCCAGTTATGTGACTACTAAGTGACTACTTGTTGTCTGCCAGAATTCTGTTTATCAAACATGTTACATTCCTAGAAAAAGTTATTGAAAAAAATAACATAATTTAAAACACACCTGTAGTATATTACCCCTATTTTTATGATATTTTCATTTAATATTAATAAAAAAACATTAATTTCCCTGAAGATTGGAGTCACCTTTGAAAATCTAATAATATCAAACAGTGTTTTCAATAAATACAAAGGAAAGAATTTTGTTGGAAAGCATTGAAAGGAATGGTCATATATTCTAATTGTGCTTATTGTTTGTAAGTATGGAACATGAATCCATGCCCCTTCAGACCTGACCGCAAACTTAGGTATGATTTCCATGTGTAAGCATTTCTTGCCAAAATATGCTTAACATTTGCAACACCTCTTAAGTGCTTATGAATTAAATTTTCTTTGTTATGTATTTTCAGTGAAAAATTGATGCAATCTTGTGTTTTTACACATTTGAACGGCAATATAGGTAACTGGCTATAGGTGAATTGGGTGACTTAATTATGAAACCACAACGTTGTTTTGTACATACCATATTCTAACTCCTATGGTAGACTTGAGGTTTCATTGAGGCTGCAACAGCAATTGTCCCCATAGAAAATAGTCATAGCAGCCTTTAGAAAAGCACTTTGGTGCCTGTGCAAAATGTAGTGAAGCTGTGGACTGGTAATGATATGTTAAATCTGATTTTTCCAATCAAATAAGTTGTTTGCTAATCCAGTAACATAATGCAGAAAGATAAATAAAAGTCCATCTGTATATATTATATATATATATATATATATATATATATATATATATACAGTTGTGCTCAAAAGTTTGCATACCCTTGGCGAATTGGTAATATATGTGCCATTTATAAAGAAAACATGAGTGGCAGGCAAAACACATTTCTTTTATTTCTCATGGGATTCATATTCAACCGTAGGTTATAACAGAATGGCACAATCATAAAACAAAACATGGCAACAAAGAAAAAAATGAAATGACCCTGTTCCGTTTGCATACCCTTAGAGTTTAATACTGTTTATCACCCCCTTTAGCATCAATGCCAGCGTGCAGTCTTTTGTAATAGTTGTCTATGAGGCCCCTAATTCTTGCAGGTGGTATAGATGCCCATTTGTCTTGGCAAAATGCCTCCGGGTCATGTAAAGTCTTTGAACCGCACGTTTTAGATCAGCCCAGAATGGCTCGATGGTATTAAGGTCAGGAGACTGTGATGGCCACTCCACAATTTTCACCTTTTTTTGCTGTAACAGGGTCAACTTGGCCTTGTTCTTAGGGTCATTGTCATGCTGGAAAGTCCAAGAGCGTCCCATGCGCAGCCTTCATGCAGAAAAATGAAAATTGTCTGCCAGTATATTCTGATAACATGCTGCATTCATCTTGCCATCAAATTTTACAAGATTCCCCGTGCCTTTAGAGCTCACACCCCCCAAAACATCAGTGAGCCACCACCATGCTTCACAGTGGGGATGGTATTCTTTTCACTATAGGCCTTGTTGACCCCTCTTCAAACATATCGCTTATGGTTGTGACCATAAAGCTCTAGTTTGGTCTCGTCACTCCAAATTACAGTGTACCAGAAACTGTGAGGTGAGTCAAGGTGTTGTCGGGCATATTGTAACCAAGCTTTTTTTGTGTGGCATTGGCGCAGTAAAGGATTCTTTATGGCAACTCGACCATACAGCTCATTTTTGTTTGTCGTATAGTGCTCTTTGAAACAACCAACTTTTTCCAGAGCAGCCTGTATTTCTCCTGAGGTTACCTGTTGGTTTTTCTTTTTGTATTGTGAGCAATTCTTCTGGCAGTTGTGACTGAAATCTTTCTTGGTCTACCTGACCATGGCTTGGTATCAAGAGATCCCTGAATTTTCCGCTTCATAATAAGTGATTGAACAGTACTGACTGGCATTTTCAAGACTTTTGTTATCTTTTTATATCCTTTTCCATCTTTATGAAGTTCCATTACCTTGTTACGGAGGTCTTTTGACAGTTCTTTTCTGCTCCCCATGGCTCAGTATCTAGCCTGTGCAGTGCATCCACGTGAGAGCTAACAAACTCATTGACTATTTACACAGACACTATTTGCAATTTAAAAAGACACAGGTGTGGGAAATTAACCTTTAAATTGCCATTTTAACCTGTGTGTGTAACTGTGTGTCTGTACCAAGGCCAAATATTCAAGGGTATGTAAACTTTTGTTCAGGGCCATTTGGGTGATTTCTGTTATCATTATGATATAAAATGGAGCCAGACAACTATGTGATAATAAATGGCTTCATATGATCACTATCCTTCAAATAAAATACATTTTCCTTTTCATGATCAGTCATATTTTTTAAATAAATGCCAAAAGTTCACAATTTCTGCCAGGGTATGCAAACTTTTGAGCACAACTGTATATATAGTCACATTATTATGACCACCAGCCAATATCGCTGTGTGCAGCACGGACAGCAGCTAAACAGCTTGGTAGTGAGTCAGTAAGATGCTGGTAGGTTGGCAAGGGTATCTGAAGCCATGCAGATTGCACTGCATCTGACAGCTGCTGTAGAGTACGTGGTGGCGGGTCCATACGGTGAACATGGTGATCAAGGTGGTCCCACAGGTGCCCGATGGGGTTCAAGTCCAGGGAATTTGGAGGCCAGAAAAGCACTTGGAAGTCTTTGTCATGCTCCTCCAACCACTCTCGGACAATTCTGGATGTATGACATGTTGCATTGTCCTGCTTGAAGATCCCATCCACTCCAGGGAAGACAGTCAACCCAGTTGGTTGAGAGTGCCTTCCCGGGGATTTGAGTTAACCCAGACAATGTCAAGAAAACATTCCCCAATAAAACATCTCCCAGATCATAACGCTGCCTCCACCAGCTTGTATTCTTCCAACAATAGTTGCAGTGTTTATTCTTGAAGGTTTCACGCCTGACACACCAATGACCTTCCAGTCGATGGAGCAGAAAATGTGACTCATCAGAGAAAGCAACCCTTTGCCAATCAGAAGAGGCCCAATTTTAGTATTGTTGTGCAAACTGTAGCCATTACTGACGATGAATGTTTGCTTCAGAGCCCCATACACAACAGGGTTCGCTGTACTGTCGTTTTAGACACACATCTGGTAGCTAGTTCGCTTAGACAGTGAGTTGCTCAACTGTAGTGGGTTGGTTGGCCGTCACACACCTTCGCACTCGACAATTACCTATGACATCACTGGTACGTGGAGCTCCGCTGTTTATTTGCAATGGTGCCATTTTTCTAGTCATGGTACACCCAGACATGGTACATTGGCCTGAAATCCAATGATCAACCCCTTTTCAAAGTCAGTTAAATTGTATGTTTTACCTGTGACAGCGATGGTTTGTTTGCAGAATGCCTACATGTCAATTTCATTGGCTACGCACTCACGTCAAAAGTTGGATCATAATAATGTGACTTGACCGTGTGTATATATATATATATATATATATATATATACATTAAACTCCCGGTTATCCGGCACCTAAGCAACCGGAACCGGCATCAATTCCCCATTTTAAAAAAACTCCTGCTAAACGCGGCATAACCGGCACTATCCGGCATTTCAAGACTGGAAAAAAAGATGCTAACTTTTTTATAATTTTTTTTTGGGCCCAAAATGGCACAATTTAGGTGCTAATGCCTTCTTAAAGACTTTTCAAGGGGTTTTGGGTGGTTTAAGGGTAGTTTAGACCCTTAAATCCGGGGACTCACGATTAACCAGCATCTACAGTTATCCGGCAATAGGGAGTACCCATGGGTGCCGGATAACAGGGAGTTTAATGTATATATATATATTCAGAGTTCAGTGGTAACATAGAAATGATAGTGACACAGCTGAGGATTTTAATAGCACGTCATATGGCATAATGCAGACAGTCTGTTGTGCAACTACAGAGGTGACATCTCCGGAAGCATATCAGTCTGTACCCACCCTTAAGGGCAGGCCAGTATTTAAATGCCAGGTAAATCTCCCCTACATGGGAGAAGCAGCAAGCCCCAGACACAGACATACATTACAGCCCTGAATGGCTTTGCCAGTGGGAAACTACTAATCTCCTTAGGCATAGTAAGCAAGGGGCCCACATCTGGGTTACCCTAAAGAACTTGCAAATAACACAAAAAAAGAGAGATTTGCACCCCTGCGTTAGGGACACCACTTAATAGTATGCCCTGTGGGATAATAACCACTTAGAGTGCAGCGTATGTTTACTCACTCATGCCACTACAGAGGAGAATCTCCTGAAGCTTATCCGCTTTTATCCAACCCTGGCACCTGGAAAACACAAGATCTGTTGCATTTGCTGGCAATGCTGACCAAGTCTTCCTTTATTTCCTCAATTCATGCTTGGAAAGGTGCTTGGCTGTTACAAAACATTGCCAACAATGGGCTGATACAGAGGTACAGATCTGATTTATTGGACAGAGAACTGTAAAGTGGGCAGCTGGGCCCGTTGAATACCTGCGCTGTAGGGTACATTGTATTACTATTACAAAAAAAGTATATATTGTTTTAAAATCTTGTTTTAATTTATGGATACAATGTGTGACTTTACTGGCACTTTACTGTGTCACCTTCAAAATCCCTTTAATGAAGATTAATTGTGAGTTTAATTACTGAAGTTACTTTAAAGTCCAGTGGAAAGATTTCAGATTTTGTCGATAAAATGGGCTGTTGATGAAGGATGCTCAATTAATTTACTGGGAGCTTAAATATTGATTTTCGTATGTAAGTGCACTTTTCCAGTGGCAGGGACATGAATTCTATTTATGAGCATATTGGATTCAAATCATTGATTTGCCATTCATCATTGCCAGAGAGTAAATGAAGTAATTGATAAAGACTGTGTAATTACAATATAAAGAAATAGCAGTGCGTGTACTGTGTTAAATTTGCCCTATTAACAAAAGTAGATCATGGATTTTAAGTAATAATACATTCTGAATATGTTCACCATTTAAATAGCATGTTTGTTAATATTGATCTGGCATGAAATGCTGCTCATCTGCTTATACATTGTGTAACAGTTTTCATGTTTTGTGTTAAGGATATTTAAATATGATTTACCATTTTTTACATTACATATATATATATATATATATATATATATATATATATATATATATATGACAGACCTTATACATTTAATTGTTATTCATTTTACTTTTTAACAATTTCATTATAAGGTTGATATAATAAACCAAATTGTTTATATATATAATATTTGGTGCTGATGTTATAATTTTTCAGGGTTTGTTGTTATTATACATCAATAATGTTTGACAGCCACTACTGTGTCCTTGATGGCGCATGAGCAGAATCTAAACACATCTGAATTTTGAATCATATTTTTTACATACAATTGCACTTGTGCCAATGCAAAGAATTGTTAATTTGTGCATGTTTGACCTCTATAACAAACATGTGCTACTCTGTTTGTAATGCGCTACAGAATATGTTGGCGCGTTATAAATAAACGATAATAAAAATAAACGATAATGTGTAAATGGTGTATTAGGGGTGAATCAGAATGCTACTTTGGGATTTAAAGGTATATCTACATTTCCCTGTTTTTTCCCTTTCTCTAACCTAACACCTGCTGCTTATATCAGACACAAACATTACATTGAATCATTCTATACACATACAGATTTATTTAAAACAAAATAAAACTTGTTTTCCACACCCCAGAGCTGCTTACATAGGCACAGTGTACCTACCAATAGAAACACTGTATTTGGGTACAGATTTTTACTCTTTACTAACCTTCAAGCATGCAGCAGCTCAATGCAGAGACCTTACAGAGCAGTGTCTGGCTTTTCCTGCCTTTTTATGCAGGGGGCTACACATCCCATGAGTCCTTCCTGCACAAACTGCCATCAATGATTGTTACAAAGTTTTAAAATGTCTTAGCTGCCTGTGATTGACCAAAACTAATTATGAGAAATCCAGGGGGGGTTAACTGACAAAAGCAACTGCTTGTAAAATCAAGAGATTTAGCAAACATAAGAGTGAGTTTGTATTTCTTAATGCAAAAAAATGTTTTCATACACTACTGATTCTCCTCTATCAGATGCGTGCATAATCCAAGAAATGTAAATATGCCTTTAAGATGCTTCATTGCGGATTTAATTATAATACCTGAGTTCTAGTAAACCACATGTAGAGCTGAGTAGCAATAATACGCAATGTGCTAATTTATATCACAGCTTGACATGCTCTTAGTAGATTCCCCTAGTGTTTCTGATAGTGGCCTGCCATATGTATTTTGTCATGCAGTTTTGTAGATTTTCTGTATTTTCTCAAAAAGGTGAAACACATGTGTTTTATGTGTGGGTTCACTTTAGTGCCCAAATGTTTTTAGTATCATCTTTCCTTTAGTGTCAGTCTTGACTTGTACATGAAGTATAATACCAAAATAAATAGTGACCTGTCATCACTTAAATACAGTTACAGAAGATAATAAGAACGTAATAACGCTTTGTTCCTGGGTTTCAACACTATTTAACAAATAAAGTAACATTTATTTCATTTTTGAGGATTTTGGATTGCTACGTTTCACACTCATTTGTTGGATGGACAGTGGAAAGAGAGTTATTTCTGCTTAATTTAAATGAAATGTAAGTCTTTTAGAATAAAATAGTTTTACAGTTTTTGGATGAGCTTGTAAAAAGCAGTTAAATTGTATCTCATCTTTTAGAATATATATATATATATATATATATATATATATATATATATATATACTAGAATATCTTTTATGTGTATTATTTCATATGTATCAACAGCTGCCTCCTTTAGAGGTATTTCATTATTTCATTCTAGAGCTTGGGCACTTGTCAAGTACATGACCAGATTTAACATTAGGAAGAGAAGGAAGGTGCCTATGTGCGCCTAATTCTAGGAGGCACCATGTTCCAGCACTGAAAACTCAAAACAGATGTATATGAATCTACCAAAACGACTGATAAAAAGTATTATAAAAAAAGGGCTCCAAAGATGTTTTCTGGGCTGCGGAAACTATAATGTATGGAAAAGTGAGAAGCAACACAGAGGACACATTTAAAGGCTCTGAGAAATTTAGTGAAGGTAGCCAACATTTTTCATCACTTGCAAATTGTTCTCTTCTCTTTATCCCACCAAAAGTCTTATCTACAGGAATACTTCACTTTTAATAATTTTCAGATTGGCAGATAATTGTCAGAATTTCTTACTCTGCATCATTCGTATTGGGGCATCTATGTATAATTGAAATGTAGAATAGTACGTAAAATACATTTTTTGCCATTGTCACTTCAACTCGGGCCACACATCTCTATTTTAGTATTCTCCTGATAAAGTTTATTTTTTTCTTTAGCTGGATTAAGTCTGCTTTCATCCATAAATGGCTTCAAGAATACTATCTTCTGAGCTGTAGGCAGAGACTTTTATTGTCTAATGTTTCTAAAAGTGCACGGGTGACTTCAAACACAGTGTAAAACTCTGGAAAGAACAGTAAAATATCCTTCTGCAAAAATAAGCAGCAGTCTATTAACATAGTATTTCCACTAATGTTGAATTGAGTTTTATGGGCACATTGTACTGAATGTGTCTTTGTAACATCAGAGAGCAGAAAATACCAGCAACTGAACCTGTTTCCAATAAAAGCTAGGTAGCCAAGGCCGTTAAGTAGGGGTTATGGGAATCATTCCCTTCTAATGTGATGAAGCCGCATGTATGGGGAAATGGTGTTCAAAGGACATTTTCATATACTCTTATGCAGTATACTGTATAGCTCCTTCAATAATTATAATTAAAGCTGCCATCCACACTGAAATCTGTTGTGTTTAAAAACAGTATTTTATTTTGTAAGCCGATATATACAAACACAGTTGAAATATGAGTCCTTGATGTGTATATGGTTTGACAAATATTTCTGAAGTCTATGTAGTGTATATATAGATATATAGCTTTCAAGAGATGAATCTCTCTTTATCAAGTATTGCTTTTGACTTCATAATTATAGGTGCATCTTTCGAATGCTTGTCATTTTAATGAATATGTCCAATAAAAAAGGTATCACTGTATACTGCAATACTCTGAATATTCATCTACTGTAGATTACTGGGCACTCACGGTTACTTCACTCTGCATAACTATATATATTTGGAAAAAATATTTAGGAGCCAGCAGTAGACATTGTAGTATATACATATAAAAAAAACATAATTTAACTTATTGCAGCCAAAGGAGTGCTAGAAACCCTCCACCACACAAAGTGCAAAAAAAGCACATTTGTGAACACATTTACATATCAAAATATATGCTAAAAATGTATTTACTATTATTACTAGGCTAGAGAAAGGTAAGCAAATAAAAAAAATCAGCCTTCTGCAACACTGAAATTTTGAAGTAGGTTCATGGGCTCTTTAAGTGTTCCATTACATTTTACAGAAAAAAATAAATACTATATTATTCATAAATCATAAAAAACACGCCAGTGCAACCTATATGGGGAATTTGAGTTAAACAAAATATTATATTTGATGTTAACTTTTTTTTTATTACATTATTAAAAATAATGTATAAATACTACTGAATACCAGTTTACATTAATATATATTTAAAGTATATTATTACATGCATTACAATTACCTCATTTAATTAGCATTATTTAAATATGTATCCCTTAGTCACATAAACAAAATAATTTATGGAACTATTAATGACTGTTATATATCATGTGTTGTATTTTGTGGTATTTTTTAATGGATGGATGTATCAGTCAGGAGTCTATTAAGTTGTTATTAATATTTTGACTTTTCAATTAAGCCAAATGATGGCCTTTTATGTGTATGTGGTTAATTACTTCCTAAAGCACAAATACATCTGAAGTTGATATTTGAAAGGTGTATAAATACAGTGTGTGTATATATATATAAGTATTATTGACTATATATTTATACATAATTCTAATTTAGCGATGTGATCAAAAAATGTGAGGAAGCAATGAAGGTTAATTACACCAAGAAGTAAAAAAAAAACAGCTAAATTCATAAAGAAATATTTTTGATTAGGGATTGGAAACTACTGACAGGGTTTAGTACCACTAATGTGAAGACATTCATAAGATATTGTAACATATTGCCATATTTAAGAAAGCGAGATTAAGAAATGTTACATATTAGTATTTCCCCTTTCTAATGAGCATCTGGAAATGTTAAAGGGATATGTAAGTGAGCTGTTTTATACATCTGATAGAGGAAAATTAGTAGTGAATTGCCCCATCACCTCTCCCAGCCCCAGTGAATTGCCACATTACCTCCCCCAGCCACAATGAATTGCCCCTGAGATCTCTCCCAACCCCAGTGAATTGCCCCATCACCTCTCCCAGCCCCAGTGAATTGCCCCATTACCTCCCCTAGCCACAGTGAATTGCCCCTGAGATCTCTCCCAACCCCAGCGAATTGCCCCATCACCTCCCCCAGCACCAGTGAATTGCCCCTGAGATCTTTCCCAACCCCAGTAAATTGCATGCAATCACACAGACATATGCACAGACCATGAACGTTCTCTTCCTCAAACGTTGTAGGTCATTGCAGGACCATAAATCAAGCATAAATGCTCATTCACCTAAAAGACAGATTAGAATAGGAAGAAGAAGCTGAAATGTTTGGTTTCAGTATAATTATAATTTGTCAGAATTTAGCAAGGAGAGGGTGTATGTCTAAAAAACAACCATGTAACTGCTAAAGCATTTTTACTTAAATGTCAATTTATGGTCTTTTAAGGACCCAGTTTAGTAGTCATCTATGCTGGCTGCATACAGTATTGCTGATTGGCTGCAAAGCTGAGCATGCTCACATGGACAGGGTACACTTTTACAAACATGAACCATCTTAGGAGCCTAGCTCAATCCTAAGGGGTGTAAACATCACCTGCAACAGTTTTCTTTTTCATGCAAAGCTAAAAACACATAGTGCATGCAAATAAATGTAATCATACGCTACTAATTCCCCTCTATCAGATGCATTCATAACCCAGCTCACTTGCATATGTATTAAGTTTGCTCTCAGAGAATCTTGGCAATAAGTCATTGTGAGCATAAAACACTTGCTAGTTGTGTTGAAGCTTCTGATCAGAGACCAATAGGTAGGGGCTATTAGGCTACTTATAATGTTGAGGTCACTGCTTCCTTACAGCTATGAAAGCCACCTAGGTTTTGTTCTCTGTACTGTTACTGTAATACAACCATAAACATACTTAACCACTTTTATATAGCCACTTTAAGATCATTGGAATATTAGAACCGTGCAGACATAAAGACTGAAACATAACATTTGTGAAATTCTCTACAACTTCTTCACATGATTGGAACCGAGCATGATGGTGCAGAGCAGTGTTTATGAGTTCAGTATTTAAGGATCATGAAAATAATTTCTTCCTTGTTGCATCAGAATGAGGGTATTTTATAATGTGCAACAGAGTTTTCCAAATAAAGGTTACAGTGCACAAAAATATATCAAGAAGTTTAACTGCTCTTGGTGGATTGCTTTATGTTAGCCAATGAGATCTACAGACAAAATATGCTCTCTATGTATCTCTTGAAATGCAATCTCTCCATGTAGCATTTATGTAGCATTTGGTTCTCATTTCATCCTTTTGTACACAAGAGCATGACACTCTTATACTGTATTCATCCAATTATTATTTGAACCCCCCCCCCCCCTTTCACTCTTACAATAGAAAACATCTAATTTATTTTTTACTGGAATATGTGTCAACATGTTGCATTTTCTTGTTCAACTTCAGTGTAATAAGAGGGCTAGCTTATTTACATTTCATTATATTTAATTTGATATGTCCAATGTTTTACTATTTTGTGATCCTTCTTATAGAGACATGGAGGGTTTCTGGATTGTACTAGGAATATAATATACCTAAGTTATATATTTACTTTTCTGCCTAAAAACTTACGAATAGTTCCTAATTGGTTTCACCTCTCTGTCATGGAGAGAGTGTACTTCAAAATATAGAGGATGCACTGTATCTTAGCAACCAATCAGTGGCAACATTCTGCAACATGCTACTTGAGAGAGGTCACTGACAGGCTAATTTTAAACACTGCAGTCTGTGAATTCATGAGCTGCATTTTAGAGCTTCTAAGCACTTCTTAATAAAACAAAGTACATAAAGGTAAAAAAGACATAATATACTATACGTAAATAATATTTATATACTATATTCCTAGTGGACTATTATACTATTATGAATACTACTATCACTACTACTATTCCATGTCCCTTTAAGATTTTGTATGTCAGTTTCATGGGAAATTAGCCTACCTAGGAGTATATACACTGCAATAAAATTATTTGTTTGTTTTTTTCATTCAGAAATGTATATAGTCAGTTTAAAATATACTTCATGTATCTACCTGATGATACAGAGCACATCTAGTGACTTCAGTGTCCACTGAAATATATCACATACTTTTGTACCATGCATATATATTGTTTGTTAAGTGCATAGCACTACACCAGCTCTGATGAATATTTCCCCATCAAAATATTGCATGTTACTTCATATCATCCATGTTGAACGCTGTTTAGTGCAGTAATGAGCTTACATTTGAACTTACCATTGTAGCTTACAGCAGATGTGTTTCTCTCCACATCTAGAGGGTGAAAGTCGATCTGTCCAGGAGGCTGTCCTAATATTTTCTGACTGCTGTTAGTTTGCCTAGGATAGCCACTTCTATAAAAGAGGCAAATGAAGACTCATATCAGATAATGACCCCTATCTGGACAATTTACTGGGTAGATACTCTCCCACTCATAAACCCTGCCTTCTTAAGTCTGATTTCAGGGGGAGTGATCATATGATCTGACAATATTTAAGCAAGCCCGTAATTTACTTCTTAGGCACAGCCAATAGTAAATGAGACCGTCATCATGATGTCAGTAAAACATGGAAGTTACACCTAATCTGCAATCGGAAGCTAAGAATTAATTAGTGCCAATAAGTAATATTTGCCGACCGGGTAATCAAGCAATCAAGCACTCCATAAAATGCATTAGCTACTCTGTATGTATTAATGCCTTGAGTCCCAGGATCGATATTACTCATAAATAACATTTAAAAATAATATTTTTTAATTGCATATTTGTGGGTTTGAGAATGTTGTGCAATGCTTTCCCCTGCTTTTAAAGTACAGTATTGTGTGTTTAATAGCTGTTACACCTATAATAAGTGTTTGAAAATGCCCTTGTGAGTCCTGTTTAGTACTCGTAATATTTTTGACAGAATCATGAGACTTTTTTCATTTGTGGTTTAGACTTAATTTGCGAGCTAGAGCTACGGGTCTAATAGAATATTAATTTTGTAAAACTTTCATAAATTAGCGCTCGTAATGTTGTCGTTGGTTGGCCCGTAGTGATTGTGGGTGGCGAACTAGTAATCGGTTTGTGAGTAGCTAATAGAAAATGTGGCAATATTAAGAGCGATTTTAAGTGTGTATACATTTACGAATTATGCAATAGAATAGGGCTCATTGCAACAAAGTCTGGTCAATTTCAGTCTTAAGCCCATAAATTACTTGTAAATGTTGTGAATGTATATATTCCAAATTAACTGCGGCCTCAGTATTCTGTCTTTAGCGTGTCTTAGTCATTGGATATCTATTGCCCTTGTACCTCATCTCACACCTCCCCCAAGCTATCGTTGCTTTGTCATTATAAATGCATTTGTCTTGTCTTTTTTCCCTTTTAGTTTTAGAAATAATTAAATGCCTGCCAGTGTTAGCCCAGCTCTTACCTTAGGAAAAAACTTTGACTAATGGACTGCAGTAACTGCATTAGGTAAACGATTTGCAGCATGGTGTTGATTGCTTATTCTACCCTCTTACAGCCTGCAGTAACCTTGTACTTCTGGTTTTGTGCCAGTCATGCACCATAGAACAGCGCATTTCTACAGAAGCTTTAAATTAGAAATATTTTACATTGCAGCATCTATTAAGATAAAAAAGACCCTTTTACTGGACTATTATATTAATAATTATACAGTAATAAACGTGTTTATAATATATATTGCAAATCCTGACCAATATTCATGTACAAAATGATTATGGGAATATGCATTATCTATCTCTCACATAAGACAAAGTAGAAGGGCCAGAGAATACATATAGTCAAGATAAAAGAGGGAAGCATTGTGAGTTTTATGCATGGATTGCAGACCAGAACCTCATTTATATAAAATCACTTATATGTGCTTGTGCGTGTTCTTTATGAAAATAAAGTGAATGGGTTGCGGAGTGTGGGTGGCTCTAGGTGTCTTACTTTGCTTCTTGTGGAACAATGTACCAATTCATGGCATAATAGCAGCTATTCTTAGGGGGGTTTATCAGATCAGCTTCAGCAGTGGCTACTGTGCATTGTGTCATTACATTTCACTCTCTTTCCACCCCCAGTGACATCCCCCTTTAAATTAAAAACAGTGAAACAATAGCATTGGTTCTTTTGAAGTAGTCTTCAATATCATCTTATTGTGGGAAGAGTAGCTCTCCTGGCTTTTCTCTCAGCATTGTCCTGCTTGCAAATAATGGTGTATTCTTCTTATTTATATTTACATAAATAAAATGTTTTGCTTAGATTTTATAGTTAATTTATTTTTTCCTTATTCCTTATATAGTATGTTGTCATCTTTGAAGTTAGGACCATTGGTTTTCAAGTTATGTATTTTCATTTGTATAGTGTCAGGCCTGCAGGTGTAAGGTCAAGGGTTGGGAGGTAGATTTGTTTGTTATCTGCATAGTTGGTATTAAATGTCAAATATCTTGACAAGGTCATATAGAGAGGGGGTGTAGAAATAAAAGAGTTGTGGTGCCAGCCACCAGGGCAGGTCATTGGTGCAGAGAACATTATAGGTGGGGGAGGACTTGTTAAAGAAAGGTAAGTTAAATGTCTGAGAGATCAGATGATAGCCTGGCAAAATGCATCTTGTTATTCGTGAATTTGACACTGAGTACTCTATAAATTAGAGGGTTAATTTATGACAACCATTTACTTGTTGTTTTTTAGTGCAGCTCATATGTTTGAAAATGAAAATTTAGAAGATGTACCTTATTGACTATTTTTCATACAAGTGTAACATGCATTTGCAAATAATCGATCTAGTTAGAGGACGCTATATACCTTGCTTAATTTTAAACATGCTATTTTAAGAACTAATATACTTAAATTTAATAGAGATATGAATATGCCTCTAAGCAATGTAAAACAGGAAATGGATAATGTTTTGTTGTAATATAGCAGCTTTTTCCCTTGTTATGTATAGCATTAAAGTGACAGCCTTCTCTCGGGGGGGGGGGGGGGATTACCACCACAGCCCTATCCACCATAGTCTTCATTTAAACTCTCTGCAGTCCTGCAAAGCTTAGTGAATGTAGAAAAATTTCCTGAAAATGTACACAATTTTGAAAATGAAGAAAATATGTAATTTTATTATCCTTTATTTTTAACGCGCCAACATATTTTGTAGCACTATAAACTAGAAGGTTAAAAACACATATTAGTGATTTTATATAAATGAGATTCTGATCTGCAATCCATGCATCAAACCCCAAATGCTTCCCTCTTTTAGCTTGACTATACTTATTCACTGGCTCTTCGTCTTTGCCCTATGTGAGAGATAGATAATGCATATTCCCATAATCATTTTGTAAATGGATATTGGTCAGGATTTGCAATATATATTATAAACACGTTTATTACTGAATAATTATTAATATAATAGTCCAGTAAAAGGGTCTTTTTATCTTAATGCTGCAATGTAAAATATTTCAAATAGAGCCAACTTGTATGACATATGCAGATATATAACAGAATGTCATTGGATTGTTCAATGTTTCTTCATAAAGAACTATGAGATGTTACAAAGCCGTAACTTGTCTTACTTCATATCATAGGTGAAAGATGAAACACATAAACTGTAATACCAAACAGGACGTAAATAGGTAAATGCTTAGCTTGGACTTTTCAATATCTGAATTTGTGCATTTTATATTAAATAAATGCAATGAATATTTCAGAAAAGTGTATTCATTTATGCTCAGGATACATGTAAATTATACCTATAACTGTCTGCATGATATATGTATAGTGATATATGTAAGCAACAATGTTCTGCAGAAATAAATATTTAACACACTTTATTACCTTAAAGTGTGAATTTGGATATTTTTCTAGTGTATTTTGTTATATAAATTATATAAAATAATAAAACTCAATTTACATTGTTTACACAGAAAATAAAAAACATTATGGTATCTGTATGATTAGTGTAGTGAAGGACAGTGGTAATCATAAGGCGTCCACGTCCTCATAATGTTAAGGTTTTTTTCTGTTCCATTACATACATTGCTTCTAATTTTAAACATGACATTAATCTCCAATAGCTGTCATTAAAGATTTAAAAAACCCAAGAATAGGATGCTTGGACATTCATATTTATTAATGACTCCCTTAAACATGGGCGATCTAATAATACAACTCTGAAACTGCGGCCATGTGAAACCATGGCACCCATTTCCTAATGTGAACTCCCATTGCTTACTTAAAGAGTTCATCAATCATGTTTTATGAGTTTTGACCCAAGTCAGACGGCTATGTGTCATTTGAGCATTGTAGTGGTGACAAAAACTGGTGCCGAAAATGTGCTGCAGGTGTAACTTTCACTCAGACTATTTCTAGGCTGCCGGAGATGTTCAATCATCTGGGGAAAGAGTGCCATCTTGAGTCTTAGAGCAACAGGCCAGGCTACAGGATATCTTGTGAAAGCACACTTATTAAACAGTAAGCTGATAAAAGTACATCGATTTATATTCAACAGGCCATTATTCTTTTATCTGAAGTATAAATTCTGAAAGCATAAACCATTTCCAGAAAATCAAATCAAAATATGGAAAACCTTATAGGCTGGTTTGTTTAAACTCAGGAGTTTATTTATCTGCAATTGAACCCAAACCCTCCAAACAATGACATTAAAGTAAACTAGACTTTAAAACAGAACTTTTTATCAAATAAGTTCTTGCCTGAGCAGCAAGTTTACATTATAGCCATTTTACATCCAAAGCTTGTGCATATTATATTGCAGCAACATTTTGTGGGTTTATTTTATTCGAAGGCACAAACTTTGCTGTCAAAGTTATCAAGCATACCTGTGATTGAAAGGTGATAATAATGTTTACTGGTACAAACAACATATTCATGTATATTTTTTTTATACCATACAGGGATTAGTAAAATGTTTACATATTCTATAGTTGGGTATATATTTCTTAGGCTGTGATAAATTTAAATAAACAAATCTGAGGCTTGGACTGTAAATCCTTTGTAGAATGCAATATAATATATTGAAAAAATGTCAAATGGTTCTTTAACTACATTTTTTAAGCATATTCATATACTTCAGAACTACCTATTTTGGTCCTTTCCCTCTTCACATTCGCCAAAGATTCATCAGCAGTGGCAGCAGCAGTGCCGCCCACCAACCACTACATGGTGTTACCGATGTCTCCACTAGTGCTGCACAATGCATATAAGGCGCGTCAACAGATAAGACTTTGAACTATGAGAGGCGCGCCAGAGGTCCTAGAGGGCCGAGTGCCCGCGCCAAACATAGCGATGGCATCGCTGTCGATTCAGTGCCGTCGAGTTACGCCTTGTAGAAGGTTATAATTAGCGCCTTCCCTGATACCGGACAGTGTCATCTAGCGGCTACTTTCTGGCACTGCATTTTTAAAACAAATTTTGATGTTTGCCGGGCTGAAGACTATAGAAATTAAAATAGGATGACTTCAAATATGCTTTCTTTGAATTGCACTTTTCTAACTTGACTAAATAGACACCTCCTTATCTCCTTTTCCTTCAAGTCAATGATATGGTCTATAAGCTTGAGATATCATAATGCAGAAAAGCACAGAAAGTAAGCTTTAACCCAACTGAATGCTCTGTTTAATTGTTAGTCGATCTTACCATACCAGTATATTCAATTTCTGTGAAGAAAAGTATCAGGAAATGCCAGTAGTGACAATGAAAGAGAAGTAGCCATTTTAGATTGTACTTCCTGAGGTAATATGAGTTTGAATGCTTGTACATTTTTTATTTGGGAAAAGGAAGTATGCCCAGAATAGAAAGTTAGGTTCATATACATTTGCATTTACGTGTTACAACTAAGTGCAAAACTGTTGGTTAGAAGGTAAAGATTAAAGACATAAAAATGTAAAAGTAAGAAATACCTCAATGTTTATGGTAGTATTGTACTAGTAGCAATAACTTTTCAGTCTTATTGCGACTGGTAAGGAAGAGTCACACTGGTCACACAATACAATAAAGTAATAACTCTGCTTGTGATCTGTGATGTGCGTTTGCTGGCCTGTATCCTTGAAATAAATAAACATGTAATTATAGGTTACTGTTGTCATGGTAATTTTGCAAGGATTGCTTGCAATGTGTTGCAGGCCACTTTGTGCCTAAATGGTTGATTGAGCACTCCTCATTTGTGAGTAAAGTAGACCAGGGACCAACGATTATCATAGCAGCAGGAAAGCCAGAACATGAAATGTGTGTTATCCAGCTGCTGACAAGCTAAGTTAGTCATATGTTCTGCTGATAGAATTACCACTCCATTGTACTGCCCTTGGTGATGACTGTGACATGGATTGTACCCTGATTTGGAGCTATACTGTCACTTTATTTTATACTGTGACTTGTCCAGCTAGATCAGTGACCTTTCATAATCAAATTTAGCAAAACTTAAGGGTGAGAGATTAAGAAAAAAGCCATTATATAAAAAAGACTATTTGCATAATTAAAACATATACAGCTTAACATTATTATTATTAGTATGTTGAATAATAGCATAACTTTTACATCAAGAAGTCTGTGATTAAATGCAAACCAGCACCAGTATCAGTTCATATATTGTGCCTATCTCGTATGTTGTTTTCTCACTGATAAACTGCTTCTTGTCCAGCGACTTTGTTTCTTTTTAATTTGCTGGCTAGCCCAAAATATCGGTACTGCTAGTAAACTTTACAAATGGACATGTTAGTTCTGTGAGGGTTAATTTGAGTCTCTTTAACACAGGTGTGCATTATAAATGAGGCATAGAAATTAACCAATCAATACAATAAAATGAATTAATAAAATAAGAATAAGGGACAATGAAATTGAATTTACAACTTTGAATAAGTTAAAAAGAAATTCTAGCTACTATAAGTGCATATCTGCTGCAGGCTGCTCCTGTGTCAACTTTCCTCATACACATCATTGCTGTTCCTGCTTATATTTGGGATCATAAAATGAGATAACAAACCACTTCAAGTGAGGGGATAATAAAGATGCATAGGATACATCCTGATCTAATTATATGTATAAATACATTAAAATAAGTATCCCATTTTAACAATAAACCTTCATTGGGGTAGATGCAATAAGCTTCACAGGGTTGCAGTGTGCTTTGCTGAAGCTGCACTGTTTTTATTTTCTCCATTGGGAAAACCTTATTGAAAACAGTGTTGTCCTTCTGATGCTAATTGAATCTACCACATTGTGGCTTATTTGTAATCTTTTCTGTGTCCCTTAAAGTGTTTAACCATAGCCTGTTTTCCATTAACATGCATTTATACATTTTACATAAACCATCTGTAGTGCCAGGTTCCATCATGTGTATATGTTGTTTATCAAACACCTCAGGTAGTTTTGGGGTTAATGGCTCCCAGTATAGGCCTGCTTCCCATATCTTCTGTACAAAACCTTACGATATCCAGTTTCCAGTGAATTACTATACATTTTTCATATAGTTGGATGCATGCTGGGAATAAATTAATCTACTAAGAGAGGCCTGTGAATGGATGGTAGATGTGTGACATACTATTAAGAAAGCTGCATTATTAGATCATGTCCTGGTATAGTGCAGTCTGCAGCATTAAGATACATGCAGAACATGACACTTAATCAATTATCATGACAGCGTAGAACATTCCACAGTAATTAAATACCAATTACAGGTATTGGTAAAAACATAGAGGTTAATCAGATAGTAATGTAATAACTGTAAGTAATTATGGAAATATTTACTTAGCTATTCTATACCATAAAACACCTTCTGTCACAGGAAACCAGCATCTGGTTCATGCAAGTGAGTAGGTCAGAAGGTGCTTAATGTCACAGGGGATATGTATGGATTATGAGACGTGTATTCAGTGGGAGAATGTGAGCAAAAATACTAAAACCTACAATGGAAAGATTATATTTTTGTTTATAATTGTGTCAGTGTATGTTTTGTTTTTTTAAATGATGCTCTCCGAGCACAATAAACTGATTAAACATTGGTTCTGTCAGTCAATGAGCAATAATATAGGTATACCAGTTATATTTGACTGCTAATGGGAACTATATATTACAGTATGCTCTGCGCATTTCTAAGGACATTTAAACAGACTTTGGTTAATGTTTTTTTTCATGTAAAACAACCTTTGCAGTATTTAAAACATGCATGAAAAGCAAATTGTATTCCATGTCCCTCTAATACTGCTGTAAGGTAGATATGGATAGTGCTACACAACTATATATATGTATATACACCTATTGATATTTATACTGTATGTTGTCATATATTTAAAATATACTATTTTGAAGAACTATACTTGAAACTGCAAAATATTTTTGAGTGGAAAATAAAGTAGTACAGGCTCTAATATATTATACAGTTCTGTTGCTGTGAGGTCTGCTATTTTGGGTTCTGCTAATGCGAGGGAGACTGATTTTGATTACCACAGGAAGTTTCTATCTGTACAATGCAAATGTGGCATCAACAACTGGCAGTTTTTGGCAGCAGTAATGGTATACAAGGACACACAGGCCTGAAAAAAAGTATCAGCTGACAAAAGAGCATGGATGCCTGCAATAAAGAATAATGTGGGGTTTTTCTAAAAACACTTTGTCCATCATCAAGTTTAATTATTTAATATAGAAAATGAAATGGCCTCAGTGGCTCTAAATATCTTCTTTGTAGGGGTCTGTTTTCAAGTAAAACAAATGATAACATGAATGCTATGCATAAATTCCTTTTTTCCCCCCAATAAATTGTGATAAATGTGTATGTTTTCTGACACAGATATTGTGTTTAGCATGTCCTTATACATATGTGTGTACAGGAGCCACACACACTCACACAACAATAAGCAGCAGATGCGTCACAATGACAGCCGGTGAGCTGCAGCCTCAGTAAGGTGGCCTCATAAGAAGAGCCTGGGGATAGATGCAGCTCACTGGATACCCACTGACACACAGGAGCTGCTCATGGTGGTGACCTCTCACAGCAAGTCATCTTACTAGAGACAGGAGGGTGTGGAAAGCAACACTTGTTTACTATCCTCTTTAGTTAACTTCAATAACTGCAGGGAGCTGGCAGCAGTGACAGCTCTGGGGAGTGTGCAAGGAGGACTTGGGGCAGGACAATACTGACAGCTAGTGCTGCACCCATCACTGGCAGTGCCCATCACTGGCACCACACTCTGGGATTGGCTTTACTAATGGCATACAGGACCTGACTGGCACATTTTATTTATTTGCTCGTTTTTAATCTACTGATTTTCCAAAACTGAAGAACTTGGGATTTTGTCACAACTATTTGGAAGGTAGGATCACTATATTACTTTATTCACTTGAGGAAATTATAGTAACATCTTGTCACTATCTGTCTAGCTATTTATCTCTACGTGTGTATCTATATATATATATATATATATATATATATATATATATATATATATATATATATGTGTGTGTGTGTATCTCTAAATATACCCATGCATATACATACATACATGTATATCCTTTTATATTTATATATATACACATATACATATATATATATATATATATATATATATATATATATATATATATATATATATATATATATGTATGTATTTATATATACAGAGATATTTGTATAAATAGATAGAAATACACACATTTCAAATAAGTCCGTTTTTTTTGTATTTACTTATTTTCCAAAACTGAGTATTCTTTTTCTTCTTGGTAAATTGAGAAAATATGAAGTATTATCTTTTGCATTCTTAGTTAAATAAATAGCACAGTGATGTGCAAAAGGATTATATATATATATATATATATATATATATATATATATATATACATACATACATATAAATATATATATTATATATAGCGAGAGGGAGTATATATATATATATATATATATATATATATATATATATATCTCATATATATAATATGAATAAAGAATCATTGTGCTTACCTATGAATGTAGTGAATGTGAGCCCACTCCTCTATACCCCTCCATACCCTGTGCCCCATGCATGTCAGGCTGTATAGCAGGTATTAGGGCAGCTGTTTGGCCACATCACATGCCTGCTTTCTGACACATGAAACACTTCTCTCCATATTTATTTGTGCACATTTTTGCTAATGTAGTATTTACTTGCACCGATTGGTTTGTCTCCTTCCCTTTAACCCATGATAATTAGCACTAGTTATGTTTGTGTCTCTTGCACGAGCTGATTTCAGTTCAAACACAGGAAAAATAAGCATTACACCCCATTTCGTAGTGTTTTGTAAGAAATGCATATGGCATTGCTTTAAAATTATTATGTTTATTTAAGAGTTAACCTGATTTACAACTGAACAGAGGGTATCATTTATTAAGATCTTCCCATGCAAAATCTGCATTAAAACTTTTATTTTCTGTTTTGCAGTAGAATAAAATGTTTTTAACAGATAAAATCTAAAATGTATGTTTATTTTTTCTTATATAAAGACACAATGCAGATTCCCAGTTATTTTTTATTTTAGAAAGGTTAAAAAAAACTGCAAAATGGTATAGTGTTCATCTGTGCAAATCGATTTTATTCCCTTGGGGGCTGCATTGTTCAGGGAATGGATTTTGAAGAAAGGCATGAAAAATGATTACAGCAAATAAGTTCTTCAGTGGGGTTTCCAGGGTCTGAGGAACAGCAAGCAGCAGGATTTGGTTACAAGACTTCTTATTGTGGTCTCGCTGTAGTAGTTACTTAAAGTGTTAAACTTATTTATTTATTTATTTATGTATATATATATATATATATATATATATATATATATTTATTTATTTGTATATATATATATATATATATATATATATATATAGACACGTATATATATATATATACACACACATATTATATGTGTGTTTTGTGTGAATTTTAGAATAGAGAATACAATATAATATCACTTTAATTCCTTCTAAAACAACAAGCCTCATGACAGATTAAAAAAATAGTAGTTACAAAAAGTATCTACTAACCTAAATTAATAGAAATAATTTAGCGAAAATATATGGCAAAAAATACATTTTACAACCGAAAAATGAATAATTACATTATATGGCATGCAAATTATTGCTAAATGTATTTGTATTATTTGGTTAGAATATATTCATAACTAGATTTTTTTATTTTATTTCAGTAAACATTTAATTTAATATATTTAATGTAATATTTGAATATCTAGAAATTTGTGCTGTTGCTGTGGGAAGTTTTCTGAACCTGAATTACAAGCGATTCTTATGTGGGTTCATATTATAGAACAACATGAGAATACGAAATATAGGCACAAATTTCAAATGAATATCAGTGAAACAGATATTTGACAGTAAAAAGTTAACAAAATTCTTATTTTTAAGATTGGTACACTGGTTTAATTGTTACATTTTTTAAAATAAATTCAAACTCATATATTATATATGTAGATAGATGGATATTTGTGTGTATATATATATATATATATATATATATATATATATATATACATATATTCACTTATATATTTATATATATATATATATACACACAGATATATATATAAATATATATATATATATATATATATATATTGTGCACATAAGTACACATTCACCTTTAAATTTGTATTTATTAGTATTATAATAAAAAAAACTTGTGCACTTTTTATGTCCTTCTATGTACAGGCTACAAATGCTCTTCCAGGTTTGGGAAATGCTTAGCTCGGCAATACCCCTCCAGCCTTCCAGCTTCTAAAAGGGTTAAGACAGCTCTATTAATACCAGGAGCCTGTGTGGCTAGCTGTGAAAGATAAGATCTGGGGCTAGTAAATCAAAATGTCCTCAATAAAATACAATGCAAAAGTAATATTACATTACATGGTGTTAGCTTTCTCCCATCACTCCATACATTAGTGTATGTTCTTCTTTAATAAAAGTATTTCAAGAAAAGTATTCTGCCATTTTATTTTATGCAGTTTAAAAAAAAAAAATCTTCTATATGTTGTGCAAAAATCAAAAAACAAACTTAATAAGAAATCTTTTGTATTTATGGTTGGCAGAGCACTATTGTAAGCCAAATGACTGTTCACTTTGCTAAAAAACAAATGAGTGCTAATCTGTGCCTGTGGGTATTCTTTTGAAGTGTCAGTGTTGTGAAGAACAGGATTACTAAAGGTGTAGAATCTGTGAGTTGATGGTAGTTAATGCATTAGGTTAAAAAGGACTTACATGTCATCTTTATGGCTTTCGTTGACTAATAGGGACTCAGCAGTGACACTCTGCCGTTGTAAAGTGTTTTGCACAGGTAGACACCATTAGCCTTAAATTGTGATTCGGACAATTGAATAGGGCTCTATATAAGCACAGAGCATATATTTTTACATAAATTATTAGTTAGTGAAGACCTTGCTTTTGGATAGAAGTTCACTAACTAAAAACTTCTGTAAAAAAATGCTCTGTGTATATATAGAGCCCTATTCAATTGGACGAATTGTAATGTAATAAGGCTGCATGTGTTTATTATATCATATGTTATGTGACTGAGCGACAGAGTACTTGCATTTTTGTGCCATTAAAAATATGGAATGGATAAAATACTCTTGTGGATTGAAGAAATAAACCCAAAATGACCTAGATTTGCTTTAAAAGAATATAGTAACTGTGCCCACAAACACTACACCAACATTGCAGATGGCATATACAGGCACAACCCATTTCAGATGATCCCAGAGAGTACCACATTGAGTTTCTTATGTATCTGAGTTATTTGCAGGATAAATTGTATTTCAGTTCTGGAATTCTGTTTTGTTTGGGCTCTTAGAGAAATATGTTTTATGCCCAGTTATATAAAAATAAGGACTAAAATAATAAAACTTTCCTTTGCACTTAACCCATGTATAGTGCTACAGAATTTGTCGGCACATTACAAATAAACAATAATAATAATGATGAATAATAAAGTGCCATAGTAAAAATACACACTTTACTATGCCATGGAAGCAAGCATGATAATATAATATAATAGCACACTCACACTATGCATCAAGCATGATAATATAATAGCACACTCACACTATGCATCAAGCATGATAATATAATAGCACACTCACACTATGCATCAAGCATGATAATATAATATAATAGCACACTCACACTATGCATCAAGCATGATAATATAATATAATAGCACACTCACACTATGCATCAAGCATCACATAATATAATTGTCAAACTGCGATTCGTCGTCACGCTTGCGACGAATCGCAGTTTGACAATGATGAACTGCGCATTGCGCAGCAGTAGCCGCGCTTGCACAGAGCGTGGCGCGAGCCGCGCATGCGCACAGCCCGGGCCGCGCATGCGCACAGCGCGGCGCGAGCCGCAAGCAGATGGGAGAGGGGGGGAGAGGCACAGAGGGAGAGTGGGGAAGAGGCACAGAGGGAGGGGAGAGAGACACAGAGGGATAGGTGGGAGAGAGACACAGGGGAGGTAGAGGAGGGGGAAAAGACACACAGGAGTGAGAGAAGGGGGAAGAAACACAGGGGAGGGAGAACAGGGGGAAGATACACATGGGGGGGAAGAGGGGAACAGACACAGGGGGAAGGGGGAATGAGACACAGGCCAGGGGGGAACAGGCACAGAGGGAGAGGGGGGAAGAGGCACAGAGGGAGAGGGGGAAGAGACACAGGGGGGAGAGATACAGAGGGTGAGGGGGGAAGAGACACAGAGGGAAAGGGGGGAAGAGGTACAGAGAGAGGGGGGAGACACAGGAAGGGGTGAAGAGACACAGTGGCGAGAGACACAGAGAGGCGGGGGAAGAGGCACAGAGGGAGAGGGGGAAGAGACACAGGGGGGAGAGATACAGAGGGTGAGGGGGGAAGAGACACAGAGGGAAAGGGGGGAAGAGGTACAGAGAGAGGGGGGAGACACAGGAAGGGGTGAAGAGACACAGTGGCGAGAGACACAGAGAGGCGGGGGAAGAGGCACAGAGGGAGAGGGGGAAGAGACACGGGGGAGAGATACAGAGGGTGTGGGGGGAAGAGACACAGAGGGAAAGGGGGGAAGAGGTACAGAGAGAGGGGGGAAAGAGGCACAGAGGGGGGAGACACAGAGGAAGGGGTGAAGAGACACAGTGGCGAGACACACAGAGAGAGGCAGGGGAAGAGGCACAGAGGGAGAGGGGTGGAAGACACAGAGTGGGGAGAGACACAGAGGGTGAGGGGGAAGAGACAGGGAGGAAGAGGCACAGAAAGAGGAGGGGGAAGAGACACAGGGGAGAGAGTGCAGGGGGGAAGATACACAAGGGAGGGAAATGGAGACACGAGGAAGGCGGGAACAGACACAGGGGGAGGGGGAAAGAGACACAGGCCAGGAGGGAACAGACACAGGGGAGGGTTGGGGGAGACACAGGGGGGGAAGAGATGCATGGGAGGGAGAAGGGGGAAAGAGACACGGGAGGGAGAGGGAGGTAAAAACACAGGGGGGCAGGAGATACAAGGTAGGTAGACGAGGCGGAAGGAGACACAAGGGAGGGAGAGGAGGGGGGAAATAAGACACGAGGGAGGAAGTAGACAGAGGGAGAGACTCGCAATGAGCTCCAAAGGCGCTCATTACAAGGCTAGTAAAGTAGAGGGGGAGAGGCTTACATTGTGTGGCAAACAGCATTGCCAGGCTTCAGTTTTTATTGCCGTCATTTTTGACGGGCAAGTCGCTAGTTATAATATAATATAATAACACACTCACACTATGCATCAAGCATTGTAATAGAATATAATAACACACTCACACTATGCATCAAGCATTATAATATAATATAATAACACACTCACACAATGCATCAAGCATGATAATATAATATAATATCACACTCACACTATGCATCAAGCATGATAATATAATATAATAGCACACTCACACTATGCATCAAGCATTATAATATAATATAATAACACACTCACACTATGCATCAAGCATGATAATATAATATCACACTCACACTATGCATCAAGCATGATAATATAATATAATATCACACTCACACTATGCATCAAGCAATATAATATAATATAATAGCACACTCACACTATGCATCAAGCATTATAATATAATATAATAACACACTCACACTATGCATCAAGCATGATAATATAATATAATATCACACTCACACTATGCATCAAGCATGATAATATAATATAATAGCACACTCACACTATGCATCAAGCATGATAATATAATATAATATCACACTCACACTATGCATCAAGCATGATAATATAATATAATAGCACACTCACACTATGCATCAAGCATTATAATATAATATAATAACACACTCACACTATGCATCAAGCATGATAATATAATATAATATCACACTCACACTATGCATCAAGCATGATAATATAATATAATAGCACACTCACACTATGCATCAAGCATTATAATATAATAACACACTCACACTATGCATCAAGCATTATAATATAATATAATAACACACTCACACTATGCATCAAGCATGATAATATAATATAATAACACACTCACACTATGCATCAAGCATGATAATATAATATAATATCACACTCACACTATGCATCAAGCATGATAATATAATATAATAGCACACTCACACTATGCATCAAGCATTATGATATAATATAATAACACACTCACACTATGCATCAAGCATTATAATATAATATAATATCACACTCACACTATGCATCAAGCATTATAATATAATATAATAACACACTCACACTATGCATCAAGCATTATAATATAATATAATAGCACACTCACACTATGCATCAAGCATTATAATATAATATAACACACTCACACTATGCATCAAGCATGATAATATAATATAATAGCACACTCACACTATGCATCAAGCATGATAATATAATATAATATCACACTCACACTATGCATCAAGCATGATAATATAATATAATAGCACACTCACACTATGCATCAAGCATTATAATATAATAGCACACTCACACTATGCATCAAGCATTATAATATAATATAATAGCACGCTCACACTATGCATCAAGCATCATAATATAATATAATAGCACTCACACTATGCATCAAGCATGATAATATAATATAATAGCACACTCACACTATGCATCAAGCAATATAATATAATATAATAGCACACTCACACTATGCATCAAGCATGATAATATAATATAATAGCACTCACACTATGCATCAAGCATGATAATATAATATAATAGCACACTCACACTATGCATCAAGCAATATAATATAATATAATAGCACACTCACACTATGCATCAAGCATGATAATATAATATAATAGCACACTCACACTATGCATCAAGCATGATAATATAATATAATAGCACACTCACACTATGCATCAAGCAATATAATATAATATAATAGCACACTCACACTATGCATCAAGCATGATAATATAATATAATAGCACACTCACACTATGCATCAAGCATGATAATATAATAGCACACTCACACTATGCATCAAGCATTATAATATAATATAATAGCACACTCACACTATGCATCAAGCATGATAATACAATATAATATCACACTCACACTATGCATCAAGCATGATAATATAATATAATATCACACTCACACTATGCATCAAGCATGATAATATAATAGCACACTCACACTATGCATCAAGCATGATAATACAATATAATATCACACTCACACTATGCATCAAGCATGATAATATAATATAATAGCACACTCACACTATGCATCAAGCATGATAATATAATATAATAGCACACTCACACTATGCATCAAGCATGATAATATAATATAATAGCACACTCACACTATGCATCAAGCAATATAATATAATATAATAGCACACTCACACTATGCATCAAGCATGATAATATAATATAATAGCACACTCACACTATGCATCAAGCATGATAATATAATAGCACACTCACACTATGCATCAAGCATTATAATATAATATAATAGCACACTCACACTATGCATCAAGCATGATAATACAATATAATATCACACTCACACTATGCATCAAGCATGATAATATAATATAATATCACACTCACACTATGCATCAAGCATGATAATATAATATAATATCACACTCACACTATGCATCAAGCATGATAATATAATATAATAGCACACTCACACTATGCATCAAGCATTATAATATAATATAATAACACACTCACACTATGCATCAAGCATGATAATATAATATAATAACACACTCACACTATGCATCAAGCATGATAATATAATATAATAGCACACTCACACTATGCATCAAGCATGATAATACAATATAATATCACACTCACACTATGCATCAAGCATTATAATATAATATAATAACACACTCACACTATGCATCAAGCATGATAATATAATATCACACTCACACTATGCATCAAGCATGATAATATAATATAATAGCACACTCACACTATGCATCAAGCATGATAATATAATATAATATCACACTCACACTATGCATCAAGCATAATAATACAATATAATAGCACTCACACTATGCATCAAGCATGATAATATAATAGCACACTCACACTATGCATCAAGCATGATAATACAATATAATATCACACTCACACTATGCATCAAGCATGATAATATAATATAGCACACTCACACTATGCATCAAGCATGATAATACAATATAATATCACACTCACACTATGCATCAAGCATGATAATATAATATAATAGCACTCACACTATGCATCAAGCATGATAATATAATAGCACACTCACACCATGCATCAAGCATTATAATATAATATAATAGCACACTCACACCATGCATCAAGCATGATAATATAATATAGCACACTCACACTATGCATTAAGATGAATACATGATATACAGTTTATGATGTAAATATTATCATACTATTCTGCTATTCTTCTGAATCCATATCCCAAATGCATTGTTATCTTAGAGAGAAGAATTTAATTATTCCTGTTTCTTTGGTAAAATTAAGAAATATACATTGACATGATTTTTTCAAGTACCTGTAATATTTATGTTTAGATGATTTGTATTCAACTTTATATAGCTAAATCTCAAAGAGATAGGAAAACAGTTGAGACATTAACATTTATTTAACTATTTACCCCGATATTTATTGATTAAAGATACACATATACAATATAGATTAGTACAGTAAAACATTTAGATAAAAACACAATTGAATCCATCTGATTTTATCATTCATTCCCAATTTGCACTCTTTTTGTTTTTCATCTAGCAATTTTTTTTCAAGTGAATGAATCCCTTTTGACCTGAAAATCCTGTGTAAATCCACAAGAGGGCAAGAATGCATTGAAAGTGTCATTAAGCGCAAAAGCAGATTGTTGACCAAAACAAAGCTGTCTTTTACGATAGAAGAGCAATGTTTAGGATATAGTATTGGCAGCTTTGTGCAACTTCACCGCAAAGTCTGCTTAATATTATAGATGGGGGTTTTTGTAGTAAATGACCTTCTTGTAATATGTCATATTTTTTTTAATAATGCAATATACAGTGATAACTTTATTTTCTGGGTATACATTTTATTTGGCGTGATGAGATTTCGAGACATGTCACTCCCTTTTTCATGTCAAGATAGGAATCACTGTAAACTGCAATACTATTATTATTTTTTGAATGATTACAGGGGTAATCAATTATATGTTACAAAATTTGCCAAGGTCCAAATATATTTCTGACAAAGATGTCAAGGTCTGAATCCATATTTTTCTACAAGTACACATGCATAATTTAATGGCAATCCAGAGGGTTGAAAATTGTAGATTGCGTAGTGCTGCAGGTGCCCCAGCAATAGGATGCCATTTAACTGGTAGCTTATGTCATAATACACATTTTTTATGATGGATTATATTATAATTAATGATTCCTGGGATCAATGAAACATGAAAATAAAATGTAAAAAAATAATATTTTTTGATTGCATATTTGCGAGCTTGAGACTGTTGTGTAATTAATTCTAATGTCTTTCACCGCTTTCCCCGTATTTTAAAGTGCAGTATTGATTATTTATTTGCATTTACAGTGCTACGATCAGGTGTTTAACACCCTTGCAAATCCTATCTGGTACCAGTAGGATTTTCTTTTATATTTGCCATTTACGGGTGTGAAAACAATTGCGGGCTTGGGGAATTGTAGCAATTGATTTGCGATTGTAACATTGGCGGGCTTGACAGATCAAAGGCTTAGCTGGGTTGGAGTTACGATTTTAACAACCGCAGAGATTTTCAGCCTGTAACCCGCAAATCGTTTGCGGGTAGCTAAAAGATGCCAATTGAATAGCAAATCAGTTTATGGGCTATATTACGGGCTTCAGTAACTAACAATTGCTCAGCTGAATAGGGGCCTTTATCATTTATCAAAAGATGCAATTATATTATGACTCCATTTTGAACAGTAATATTTTCCTTGGTTAACTTATGTTGTGCTCTTACTTCCTGTTAATATACAAAATAATATTCCTGTTTTCCAGTTTTGTGTGGGTTTGCGTGCATTTTTATCTTAATACATTTTCTATTGAATCAAAATGCACCACATTTAATGAGAAACAAAATAGTGCAGTAGTGTCCCACATGCACCAGACTGAAACGTTTCAATATGGAAGCCTGTGGTAGACTAACAAACAAAATCTGTTGTATAGAGAAGGGGTGTCCAAACCTTTTACATTAGAGGCCACACTTGTAAATAAATAATTAGTCCTAATCATTATTGTACTAATTTTGTTAAAAACTTGCTCAGTGACACATTCACAGTCCCTATCATTAATGATTCACTAAGGTTACTGGAGTTTTGTACAGATGTCACATGCTTGTAAAATATGTAACAAAATAACATTAGCAAGTAAGCAAAACAGGAGAATAAAATAATTGTATTTAGATGACCTAGATTATTCTGTAAGGGTTTCAATTTTAGGCTGCTAGTCTGTCTGTAGCTTGAGGGGGAGCATTATCCTATAGAGCCTTATTCTGCCATTGAGATTTATCTGTTAGCTATGTGGAGAGGGTATTTTTACCAGAAGTTAATACAGATTGTATATGAATCTGAATTTTAATCCTTTTAGGAACAAAGGCAAATGGCATTATCATTAAAGCAAATTTCATTACAGGGGTTAGTCAAAATAAAACACTGAAATTATTTATTTTGGATTGTTTACGGACATTTTACACATTGTCAAGGTACTTCAGCATTAAGTGGCTCATTAGCAAGGACTGAGAAGCAGATCACTGATGGCTGAGGTGCTTGGACGTAGGAGTCGGGGGGGGGGGGGGTATACATATATATAATGTATGGCTATATGGCAATTTTTTATGTATATTATGGGTCAAAGCTTTAATGGGAAAAGATATACTGCTCCAAAGCACCAAATCTGGTAATGCACAATTAATTTCAATTTTGTTATTTTTTGTGTCCCCCCTATTTATTTAATGAAGGAGGATTTGTCCCCCTCATCCCCTCCAGTTCCTACGCCCCTTCTGATGTGTCTCACATGGTAAAAATTGGCATTATAGCCTCGGCTAAGCTCTTCACAGCCTTTGTGAAGTCTTTCTGTGATTTCGGTTCACCAGGATATGTATTTATTCCTTGAAAACTGTGTTCAATTTGGCAAAAATAGTGGGTCTTAAATTATAAAAAAAATTGTAAAAAAATATATTTTTTATTGTTTCACCTAAATTGCCTATAAATGAATTGTTGAATACATATATGATAAGAAAGATGCACTCCTTTCAATGGAGTGTCAGATTAAATTTAAGGAACTGACTGCTAGCTGCAGTAAATTATATATGAAACATACGCATAACAACAAACAAATGTATGCATAAACTTTCTTCAATCTTGGTGCAACTGCATTATGGACAACCTGTGATCTTGTGAGATTTCAGTCAGCTTGTTCATCTCACATTTAGGCATGTAGAGTACTGCTACCTACGTAAGGTACAGTTATATGGTACCCAGCAGGGAACGGGGTCTGTTGAGGGAGGCAGCTGCTGTTATGGAATACTTTAATTTAAAACAATATATGCTATGGTAACATTAGGGCACTTATCGGTGGGCTTAAAGCCTGCTTCCTCATCTCCATCTGCCACCTTCTTCTACTTCCCCTTTGCTCTGTTCTCTGTTTCCCTCTTGCTCTGTCCTATCTGTGCTACCATATGCCTCTGTTTCTATCCTCTCTACTTTTTTGCTCCCTACGCCCTACTCGTTCATCCAATTCTCTTTCTCTTCCTTCCCTCTTGCACCCCCAGTCCTCACTTCTATTTGATGCTGTCCCCTGTTTATCCCTTTCCAGTGGAGTAGAGTGCCCCCTGAAAATAGAGGAAAGTCAACCTCTTACTGCAAACATTTCAAAATAAATTTATTTAAAAAATCGATCTCTTTACATTTCAAAAGTGCTTGATCGCGCAACACATTGAGATCCTGCATGTCTTCTGTATTTCACCCCACTTCTTGTATATACACACTTGTTTAGAAACTTCCACAGAGCCTGGGAGCTCAGACTCCTAAATATACACTTATGTATATAAACACAGGGGTGGAAACTGAGTGGGAGCCATGCCTAAAAAATTTACTTCCGGCTCCTAAATATTTTTCCAAAGTACAATGTATGTCTATGAAGGGCGTCTTTTTGTACTCATAGGATCAGTTGTCTCCAAGAAACAATCTATGTTTTTCGACCTAATTCTGTGTTCAATGCAAAAATTAGAAGTCATGTGACAACTGTTAAACATATAATTACTGGGGGGAACTGTATATGATAATGTCACCCCTAAAATGTTGCTCTCTGTCAAAGAATGTACCTGCCACAAACTGATAGTAGCTGTTTTAGTCAGCCAAATGAAGTAACGTTAGACTTTCCAAAATGTAGTACAAATATTTTTTTTACAAATTATGCCTATAGATTGAAATATTTGAGTATAGTTCTGTATATTATTTTGGTTAAAGCAGTATGAATCTGCCTTTTTGTGCATTTTTCTGTGTTTGCTTCCATTTTTGGGGGTTGGGCTTGGTGCTGCTTTTTATGTATGCTTGGTAAATGGCACATATGTGTCCCTTTGCTGTTAGTGTTTCCATTACTCAACAAACAGGAAGTACTGACTTGGGAGAACTCTTGCAAAGAGCCAGGTCTTTTTGTTGATATATTCTTCATAAGGTTTTCAGAACCTCTGCATACATAAAGACATTAAGTAAAAAATATAAAAAAACATTTACTGAATTCATGACCTCCCCTTATTTTGGGTGTACTTACTGTATTCTGATATACTCTAGTTCCAGATAAATATATCTTCTTTGCACCATATTGGTTTCAGGACATGTTCCATATTGGGAATATAAATGAGCAACTACATAGCTGGTGTTAATAACAGTGAGAGTCATATATGCCTTAGAGTCAAATATTCTTCATCCCAGATTGTTGAGCAGCCGAATATTTTGTTCATCCAAAAGTCGGAAAACAAATACCCTTTACAGCACTTGATCCCAAGCCCAAGACAGTGATAATATGTAGTCATTGCCAGGAAGCATTAGAGCGAAAATAGAAGCAATGTCTTCTGTGATTCAATTTGTAAACCTATACTAATTTAAAGGAAACTTTACTGATTATATCAGTTGGCCCATAAATTGATGGTATTTATTATAGAAGTGGTTTAAGGATTACGAGAATGATCTCCTTCTGTTGGCTCGCTCACTCTCTTAAAAGAAAGATGCAGAGTGCTGGGTTTACAGCAAATATGTGTGAACGCATAATCATCAAAGGATATGTAATCAGTATTGAATGTTTCATTTATTTGTTTTTAATTGCTGGTGGACTATTTCACAGGGAGGTAATCAGTATCATTTGAATAATTGTTTGTATAATTTTGTGGATGCTTTGTTAGGAGATAGCCCTATTTGTAGACAGAAAGGGGGATGCTCTTCTTCTCCAGAAGACACAGTGGGGGGTCAAAGGGAAGTTTCTCAGAGCTGAATGTTGAACATCGTAAAGTGACACCACTTCAGTCCCATAACTTATTCTGTTTTAAGGAACTAAACATGATAAGGAATAAATGTCTTTATAAGAATTTGTGAACTATTAGATGTTATTCTTGGCCTTTGGGTATAGTCATTTTCTGGTTTGTGTAGCTGCTTGTCCCACTGAAGAACACTTTGGTGACTGAATACATTTACTATAGACCTGCTGAAGACATTGGAACAAAGAAATGCTACCCATAAAAATGGAATTAGCTGACACCTTCTAATACAAAACACTTTTCCACTATAAAGTTATAAAAACTATAAAAGGTTTTTTACATTTCACAATACTTTGGAGCTTTTCGAAGGTCATATAGTAAATGTGGAGCTTCAGAGGTACTTTAAGTATATTAAAGTATGAGAAAGACAGGACAGGCTTATCACTGAACATAGCAACATAAAAATGAAAAGACTCAAAACTTTCACAGAGAATTGAAATTCAAGGTTAATATGAAAGTGCATATTTTAATACATTTAGGAATAAAACTACTCTATAAATGATAATATCTTAAAAATATTTTAATTGGTGCAACATTTTGGTTTAGAACAGGGTTTCTTTAAAGTGACACAGTGGAGGCTCCCGATATGATTATCAATTGAATGCTATTTTAAAATGCATTTTCCTACAGTAAACTAACACTGATATTTTCCATTGTCTTCAATGCAGTTATGTGCACATTTAATATGCTTAGTCTCTTTTTGTGCAAGTGATTGCACAAAAGTTACAGTGAACCCAGTGCCTCAGGGTCTTGTTAGGCATGATGTACATTGATCACTCCTTAACAAAAGATATGAATCTCGGGCTGACAAACAGGTCAAAATGGCAATATTTGATTACTGTGGGAAAATGTAAGTTTTTAAATAGCATTTAATTGATGAGGTACTTGCTAGTGTCTATAGTTTTATATAAACCATATTTGGAACCTCCCCAATATCATTTTAACTGTGTGCACTGCACATTTGTCCTTCTCAGACCTGACTACTAACCTGTCTGGCAACTTAACCAGCATCATGGTGAGGAAGTGTCTATTCCCATAATTTTCCACTTTTAATTAAGTTTCCCATTTGCCTCATGATTTGTATAATAATAAAAACAGAGATGTTCAATTATTTTTACCTACAAATTATGGGCCCATATCAAATATAATTAGCTTATATGCATCTGTGGATGATCTGTATTATAACATAACAAATATAGAGTTACACTGTAATCATAAAAAGTGTTGTTAACTTCGGTTGCACACTTGGAGTTACACGTTGCTACCGTGTACATATTCTTTTGTAAGTACTCGCAGCACCAAAAAAAAATAAAAAATTGAGTGAAGAATTGTAGTATGGCTCAAGTCTGTTTATTATTGTTGTCCTTTATTTTTTAGCTAGCGACTTTCCCGTCAAAAATGACAGGGCAATAAAATTTGAAGCCATGGCAATGCTGTTTGCCACACAATTTAAAGCCTTTTGTACTCTGAGGACCTTTGGCACTCATTTCGAGACTCTCCTCTCGTGTACTTTTGCTCCTCTGAGCATCTTCGGCGCTCATCACCACAACAGATATATATATCTATATTTTTTTAAATAATAATTAATAAATTAGTTACTTAATAAATTAATATACTTTACCTATTTCTAATTAATATATCCAGCAATCAATAGCCTGAAGAGCTAACAATCTGTTTTTATTTTCCTGCAGCATACAATGTACAGTTGGACTGTTGCTGCCCTGAGGAGAAAGTGTCATCAATGTCCCAGCTGTGCATCAGAAATATGCTGCGTGCTGGAGGGCAAACCATTGGTTTAGTTGTGTAAAGCCCCATTTTATATTCGTAATGTTATTAGTTGCAAGTTGGTGAAATGGCGTCGTTTGTCTATGTGTTACGCGGCTTGCAAGCATTTTTCCGTCCTTTCTAATAGTGTATTTTGTACCTCGTACGGCAGGCGGAGTTTTGCGCGGTTCTGGGTCGTGTAGCCTCTTTTCCATTTTTTTTCCACCATTTTTTTTCTCGGCAAATTCAACTTAAATTTGCATGCATCCTCACCCCCAGACGTCCTGGCTGTCCCCCGCGTGCTGTGTGCGATGCTTTTTTTGTATTTTATTTTTAATATTTTTGTTTTTTTTTAAATTGCACGGTTCAGCCTTTAGCTTTGTATTTTTCCGCCCTCGTATTTTTCCCGCGTCTCTTAATTTTTTTTCCCTAAGTCACGCATTCCTCAACTGCTTGCAGCCTAAGGCGATTGCGCGTTTACTAAGTGCTTGGAGGCTAAGTCCCGCGTTTTTCAATGCCTCAACGCTTCGGCACTCCTTTCTGCCTAAGTCATGCGTGTTTCAATGCCTCAACTGCTCGCAGCTGGTGCTCATCAGCTAAGTGCTCCGAGCTCGGAAGACTTCTGTGCTTCAACGGCTTGCCTCGCATAGCTCGCAAACGTGACGAAGATTCGCAATTTAACAACTATTATATGTGATTACATTGAACTGTCAACTGTCCTTCACTGTGAAATAAAGCCCATTATTTATTACAGTTATTTCTCTGTGCCGAATCACATATGAATTAATTTAACCAAATTATATTTTATTTGTTAGCACTGTTTCCAAAGATTATTTTCAGACATTCCTCTTATTTTCTAGTTGAATTCATTTAACAAAGTTATATTGTATTTGTTAGCACTGTTTGCTTCCTGCTCCATGACATTGACCTGGTGGGCCTGACCTGTGCTTACTAAGAAGTCTCAGCTCTTATTTTTGATGCTGGAACTCATCACATTCCCACCATACTACATCTCAAGCAGGTTCTTCTTCTATATAATTCGGTAAAGTGAATAGCAAAGTATTTGTTCCTTGCTATTTCCTCTTATTCAGTTAAAAAGAGGATAGGTAGACCCACAGTTACGTTTTTAATTAATCAAAAATGTGTTTGCTAAAATATGCATCCCAAGACTTGTAAATGCATATTCACCTGCTAATTTTGTCTACTTGACCAGTAAGTGATGCCCTGAGCTCATCACATCAGCATCTCTTAGGGCTGGAAGTCAACTGCAGTGACACAAGAAGCATTCTATGCCTGCAGGCTGGGTCCTCAGGGGTGTGGGCAGGCACTAATGGAGGTTTCCTCTCCAGCAATACAAGCCAGGATTGGGTCCCAAGGAAGGTTTCATCCGAGCACTTGGGGACTTCATTAATAGACACAATTAATTCCAGTCAGAGGATGCCTTGGCAAGCGGCCTACCAGGTTGTTTCATGCCTACAGTATAACATTTGTAATATCTGTACACATCAGTAATGTAGGTGGTCTCTAATTAAAATGTCCCCTTTATTTACAATGCAAAGCTCGTTTTTTTATATATATATTTTGCCACTAGTAAACATTGTCATACTTTGACGTGAACATTTATTAAACATACTGACATAAAACATTACAGTTAGGGGAATATAAAAATAACAAAAACTAAACTGAGAGAAAAGCATTTTGGATTTAAATCTGGTGTTTGTACAGGAAACAAGCAGTAAAAATATTTTTTTCACCAACTGTGAACAGTAGGCCTTTCAAATTCTTGTGTGAGAAAACTGGCTTTCAGGTTTCTTTGTTATGTCCTTTGGCTACTCCCGGCCCCGGCGGTTAGCGTTTTAAAGAAATTCACTTGGCAGCCATTCACTGGATAATAAAAAGGACTGTTTAGTAAAACATACCTCAGAGTTATAATGTGGAGGGCGAGCAGAGCAGAGCCCGGTTCTTGAGCCATTACTATGTGAATATAAACATGGAAACTTGCGCATGTATTATACAATAAAGTAACTGGCAGTCATTTTCCTTTTGCAGGTAAAGAAAACGTGCACAGACTCAGATGTCCCAGAGCCTCAGACCTCCAGGTAACTGGCATTAAAATGTTTCATGATTAGCAGATGGGATGCAAAAGTGATTTGTAAGAAGCCGGCGCTGCTCTCAAGGCACACTCGTACCCAACAAGTGCAAGTGTGAAAGAAAACAGAGGCAGAAAGGACCTGGTTATACGGCATATGGGCCAGGCGAGTGTGCTTTGAAATGTAACCCACACCAGGCATGCTAATGGTGTTAATGACTCTTACAATTAATACGAGAATGGAATGGAGAGGACGGGGAAGGAGATAAAAGCAGAAACACTTTGCAGGGGCCTTGCTGCCAACTTGTCACCTGTTACATTTCATGAGAAGTTGGTTTTCTCTTGCTCCTGCTGGCTTCCCCAGAATTATTAGTTCTGTTCATTTCATCACCTGTTTTAATGCTTGGTCTCCATGGGGAAGTCCTGTTAAATTGTATATATTATAATGGCTAGCACGCTCAGGAACATCCTGCATCTTACATTCAGGAAGGATAACAAAGCTTAGTGCACAACATCAGATATCTATATAATGTATAGGTCTACTTCATTAGGAAGAGCTGTTTGTGGTCCGAGGTCAGAAATATTTATATTGTATGTATCACTGAATGTGCGCACCATATTAAAGAACCACTATAATTCATATAAACCTTGTAGAAGTAGTGCACTTGAAACTTGCAAAATGTTTTTAGAATGGGGTAGGAAGACTCTTTGATTGCGCAGGAAGTATTTATCTGCACAATGAGAACGTGGCCTGATTTCATAAAATCTAATGAAAAGTCTTGTCTTGTGAAAAAATAGCACACATAATCAGCTGGAAAGAAAATGGATGCCTTCAGTAAAAAAAAAAAACGGGTGTAAAAGATAATAAAATAAAAGTTGAATTTGTTTTTTTACTTTCTAAAAATAGATGTAAATATAGAAAAAAGATAATCAATTAACATGTATATGTACTTATTTATTTAGTGCTATAGAATATGTCACATCAGAGAGCCAAAGAATATAAAATATACATGAAGTATACATCAAATTTTAGTGTGATCTCTGGAAAAAAATATGGATATTGGGTTTGAGTGTATTGATCATTGTTTTTCCATTGAGATTTCCCTATGAACAGATATGTGATCTAGGCCACAGTGTAACCAATGTATACTTATTACCTTGTATTAAAGGTAGGATTAGGATGGATCATTTACCTTTTCAGATAGAATATTGTTGTTTAATTATTATTCCAATTAAATAAAATACAATATTATAATGCAAATGATGGCACTGCATATGAATTTATTAGGACAGATGGTGCCTCACAGGAAGTCTAGTATTTGCACATCATAATTAGCCTTAATTTAGGCTTTCTATCAGACTGGTTAAATATAACGTGTCCAGATCATCATAGTACATATTAATAGATTGGAACTGAGGTTGCCCTATGAAAAGTCTAGTGTTGCCACGTCCTTCATTTTCCACAATTCACATTTAACTCATTCTTTATAGTACAAAAAATATGCCATGCATTTGAAAGATATATTTTTTAAAAATTACAAAAAGTGAGAGGAGCAGTTGTATGGATGTCTGAACAGTAACAATATTGTGCTTGCATACCTGTTTAGTTCATTATATATCAGATAGGTAAACACTATCAGCCTTATTAAATTGTGATTCGGTAAATTTAAAAGAGCTCTATTTAAGCACACAGCATATTTTATTTACAGAAGTTTTTAGTTAGTGAAGACCTTGCTTTTGGATAGAAGTTCACTAACTAAAAACTTGAAAAAAGAATATGGAAAAAAGAATATGCTGTGTGCTTAAATAAAGCCATTTTAAATTTACTGAATCACAATTTAATAAGGCTGATGGCATATTTTTTATACAGAAGTTTTTAGTTAGTGAACTTCTTCTATCCAAAAGCAAGGTTTTCACTAACTAAAAACTTCTGTAAAAAAGTATGCTATGTGTACAAATAGAGCCTTTTTAAATTTGCTGAATCGCAATTTAATAAGGCTGTAAATTAATCGGCTCCCAATGAGTCTTTGTTTACACTTTATTTCAAGTCACGGTTAAGACAAAGGCAGATCAAACTATTACTTTATTGATATTTTTTTTATGTATTTGTCATGCAAAAAACAAATTGTAATGTGTAAAAGGTTCTTTTAACTGCACAATAGAACATTTTGGACTACAGTGGCCTTTTAAGCAAGCAATGGAAAATGAACTCTAGTGCTGTAGGTGAGAAATGTCTTAAACAAGTATTTCAGATGCAGCATTGTAGTCTGAAGCCATCCTTTTGTTGAATGGAAGATTTGTACAGGTAAAGAGAACTAACCATAGAAAGATAAGAATCTTACAGGGGTGTAGGACAGGCAGGATGGTACATTGGTGAATATATAGAGCATATGGGAGTGTCTTTTATCTGAATAATGGCATAGCTACACCACAAGCTTGTGAATATCACATAACAAAACTAACAACTTTGCCATAAAAAAGCATTTGCCCCCTTTTCCTCAATTGTTACAATTAATGCTTTCATATCAGTAGACAAAGTCTAATATTAGGTAAAGCACATAAACACACTTTTGACTTGTTTCTTTTATTTAATGAAAATAAGTTTGTTCAATACCAGCTGTCACTGTGTGAAAACATAATTGCCTTTTAAATTAATAAAGACAATTAAAGTGATAGGTAGAGTGAGCTGATTAGACAGAACCAGGCTTGATTACAGCCTGCGCTGCACAATATAAACCTCAATTATGTTGACCTTTACCATCTGAGTCAAGTTGCCAGCACAAATATTCAACAAGCACATTATGCCACAATTAAGGGAATTTTCTGAAGAGATCAGAATAAAAGATATGGATATCTGTCTGGAAATGGCTGTAAAGCTATATTTCTAAAACTCTAGTTCTCTACCAAACCACAGTGAGAGCCATAATATCCACATTTGGAACAGGGGTGAATATTCCCCAGAGTGGCTGGCCTGCCAAAAATGTCTCCAAGAGCTCAGTGTCACAATTCTAAAATAGGGGATATATAGGTTCCATGGAATATTAGCAAGGTGGTAACCACTGCTTACCTAGAAGAACATAAAGTGAAACTTTCTAGATGACATGCACCCCAATATATCTGGTGTAAAGCAGTCAAAACTTTCCACAGTGAGAACGTCATACAAACAATCAAACGTGGTGGTGGTAGTGTGATGGTGTTGGGATGGTTTGCAGCCTCAGGATCTGGACGATTTGCCATAATGGAGGAACCATGCTCTGTAGTCAAATATTTTTAAGGAGAATGTCCAGTCACTTATCCATGAGCATAAAACTCAAGCGTTGTTGTGTCAATTATCCAAATGAACTACAACTCAAAAGCAGGTCCACATCAAAATGGCTGAAAATTAAAGTTTTGGGGTGGTCTAGTCAAACCCAGACCTAAACCCAATAGAGATGCTGTGGCGGGACCTTGAATGAGCAGTTCATGCGCACTTACCAGAGTTTCCGACTCAAAGCAGTTCTATGAGGAAGAGTGGGTTAAAATGCCTCCACATTAATGTGAAGGACTGATATTTAATATAGGAAGTGTTTGGCTGTGGGCATCTCAGCTAAAGGTTATGCAAACTGTTGTTAAATATAAGGTGGCAATTACTTTTTCTCATGTGGGACTTAGATTTTGGATAACTTTGTTTATAAAATAAATAAATTAAGTAAAAAATATGTTATTTATTTACTATGGTTCTCTTTATCTACTAATAGACTTTATCTAAAGATCTGAAAGCATTCAGTGTGATAGTATTTGAGGAAATCAGGAAGGGGCAAATATTTTTCATGGCCCTGTATTAACTAGAATGTATGTTTTACTTTGGTGATTTTTTTTCTTGTGTTACTTAGGCTCATGTGAAGGGCATTAGTGCAAGGCTTTGATGAAGTGTTGTATATTTGACAAACTATATATGATTTAGTGGTGGACACAGCAAAGATACGTTTTGACTTTGGTCAGCATTGTTAGTTATTACATGTATGTAGCCTTACAATAGAATTTGGCCTAATATCTAAGGTCCAGAATTGAGTATGCTATCTAGTGTAAGTAGTGAGGTCACATGGTGCATATATATGGACTATATTTGTGGTCACAACATTGTAGAAAAGGTATAAGGAAAAGCAGCAACATAGATAAGGTGGACCAAGTGATTGTCAAATAATGAGGTTAGAGAAAAGGTCTTTTCACTTTAAAAAGTTTTTTTTTCCACAGTGATAGTGGTCATGTTGCACAACTCACTACCAAAGCAATTTGTGACAGAAGATAACTTTAAAAGGGTGCTGGCTGTATTTTAAAAAAAGTTAAATTTTTGGCCACTGAGTTTTCTCTATGAAAAGGCATCTAATCATAAAATGCAGAAGCTACATGTAGCAGTGAGATAAACAAAAATCAATTTATTAATCCAGAATACTGTTTTGTTCACTCATTAGTTATAAAAAGCCAGTGTTAGGAATTCTAGCTGCTAACAATTAATCTAATTTCTTCTTACGTTCCTTAAAGTTGCATTCATTGAAGTGGGTAAACAAAAACAAACTGTAGTATGTCCTGTAAAATCACATTTAATAATATCAGATGATATCATGTATTCCTAAAGATTAGCATTTTATTAGTTTCCTACTTATCTGGTCCAACAACATACTTCAGAACTAAGGGATTCTACTGTCACTATTTCACATGTCCTGTTGATTCTCTTACCAATGTCCAGTGCTTACTAAGTCTTCTTAGGGTCATATGGACATGAAGGACAATTTTTCCAGAACGTGTAAATCGTAATACGTCTAAGGGAATGTATATTTCACAATTGTTGTGCCATTCCTTTGGGGTATTGGACATTGCTGACTTGTCCACTTACTGACATTCAAACAATTGCTGTTTTGGTAGTGACCAAGATTGAATTGAAGAATTATTGAGTGCATTTTTCCTAATGTATTTATGTTCTGTGGTTTGGATGAGTACTCTGTATTTAGCTCGCACTGTTATTTCTATCTTCTAAATCTTTTATTAGATTGGTTATAACCAGATTCCTGAAGGAACGATCAGCAGAGCACTGTTTTTTAAATAACAAAAGCCATATGGACAGACTGTATGTATTTGTTTGGATTATCACCAAAGATAAAATAAAGATCAAGATATAATGTGTGGTCAGCCGTGTAACACAGTTATTCAAGTCTGTCATAGTGGTGGGACAAAATTCAAATCACATGTCCTACTACAGTCTTTTTTTTTTAAATGTACATTGTATGTGGAATATGTCAATGAGGGTTATCTATCAGAGCTGGTGGTTTGTTGTGCACCATGGAAAAGCTTCCACATGGGTGTATTGGTGTATATGTAGGTATACATTTCCACATGAGTCCTGAAACACCGACATTGGGATGTTGTGTGTAAAATAAATGCTATGTCAGGAGTTACCTAACTGATATGCCCTAAGTAAAAGCTTCCCAAAGAAGAACCCTTAGTTAGGCGAGTAACAGCTTTTATGGACATTTCAGACATAATTTAATTACACCTTGGATTTACTGAGACTATGAGTATTTTCAGTGGCATGCACCTATTCACCAGCACTGAGACATAACTTTCTCTCAACTCCTAATTAGAGCCACTGACACATTCAACACATTCAACATTTTACACAAAGCTTAGAGCTGTAGTTAGGACTGGCATGTGGATTTAGTGCCATCCGATACACTTCATAGTGCTAAGTTTAGGTTGCTGTGTTTCTCAAACATCATTTGTCCTTCTCCATATTTTACCCTTTTCCCAATTTTATTAACTCATTTATCATTGTACACTCATTATGTTGTTTTTTGTTGTTGCTCTTGTTCTTTTTATACCATACTTGGTTTCTGGTTAGTAACATGACATTAGGAAACACTATGAGCTTTAATATGAGATTGTTGATATCTTTTTTTTATGTCATTTTGGAGACATATGCAAATATTGCAAGGTACACTTCAATATTATAAATTGACCTGTAATATATTTAAATATCATCTGAAATCTTAATTTATTTTAATTTACTTTTGAATGGCAAATGCAATCCTACAAAATGGTATTCTGAGATCAGAAGGATTGTTTCTGTACTGTATATTATGATTGTTTTATCTAATTATGTATGCTTTGTTGTGTATGGTAATAATAATAATAATAATATTAATAGTATGGTTGGTATAGTTGGTACAATTTCAACATTTATGATACTTGAGGAATCCTGTTTTAGCATAAATGTGTACTTACACTTCTGCATCTAATGTTATGTCTCTTCAATAAGGTTTTTATTGATAACTATTTATCAAATCATAACTATCAAGGAATTTTTGGAATGCTAGCAAAAATAAGCACTTTATGTATACTGATTTATGCAAAGTCTATGGAAAAATACTTGTTTAAACATGTTTTAAATACAATCAGCATAAATTTGAATTAATTTTAAAGATTGCATAATTAGTGACCATTAAGTCAGTTTATTTATTTAGTGAACTCTACTTTGCTGATTTTGATGCATGTGCTTTTTTGGCCAAGATAATAAGTTGTATGTTTTAACTGACACTTATCAGAAAAGTTTGGTTGTATTTTTTTCTGTTTTTGCAAACTTAAACATTAAGCAGGGGTCAGAAACAATATATAAGCCCCTTTAGTTCTTATTAACAGTGAGTTCTTGAAAAACTAGATTTTACTGTAGTGAGTTTGAAGTGTCTGATGGTTGGTATTTGATGTACAAAATGCATATAGCCACCGTTTTGTTTAATGGGGCCACTAAATTGAATCAAATTTTTTTTTACGTTCAGATACTTTTGCATATTCCATTTAAAAATGTCTGCATCCCAAGTGCATCTCATGGCATATCTTGTTATTCTGTGCACTAATTCCTATGGGTAAAAAACCTTTCTCACCTCTTCAAGTAAATTCCATCACTTTCTAGACCTGGGATATTTTCAATGCAGTACACTAAAACTACACATCTGAGATTAGAGACATTTGTCTGATTAGTATATCAGGATTATTTAATTATATTTTTATTTAAGCTATGTGAAATGAACTAAAAGTTACCTGTAATCTATTAAAAAGACAACAGTCTGCAATGGATAATATGAACATTCATGATAGTTACCAATTTCACCTATTTAATTTACCTTAACTATTCATAAATAGTTTATAAGTAGATAAGAAAGTTGACTTCTAGAGCCATTGAAAATATGTAATGAAAATATACAATTGAATATTATGCCGCAAGAAACATAGTGAATAATACTGTAGAATTAGCTGAAACTTCTATATACTCGCTACACATTTTAAAATATTAAACTATTCGGAAATTCTTTGCTATTTAGTTATTTGGTTTTGTCATTTTTATTCTAAGAGCAGATTACAGATATTTTATACAAAAACAGTTATTAATAGGTAGTGACGTTACAAAATAAACTAAACTGCAATCTTAATCAGGTTGTATAATAATATTGTAGAAAGTAATTATAATATACCCATTTTCATAGAAAAAGTTTGCATACAAGAACTATCTTTATCCAAAGCCATAATGTAGAGGAGATAACACTTTTTATTTAGCTAATTCATTAGTTCTTAAATTTAATATGTAAAGTGTAAATGACTACTGTGGTTATTTTTTTCTGTTTCTTTTTCAAATAACTAAGCAAGATAATGTTCAAAATATGTTCTTCTCTGCTGCTGTGTGTTACTTTCTCTGGAGAGCGTGTTTTGGAAATGATTAACCTACCGAGAGCACTGTACTATGTAACTGCCACATTCCCATTGTACAAACACTTTCTGTGTATTTAAAGTTTCATCACACCTCAGGAACTCGAAATGCTGAAGCAAAACTAGACTCCACATTTAAGACATAATAAATTACAGGCTGTATTATTTGTTTTTACTTTCTGAAAACATACTGCATATATTTAAAGGTAATTCTTCAAAATAGTAAAATATGACCATAGTGGTCCTTTAACATTATCTGACTGTACCTGTAAAGAGTTCAAAACCCACATATAGTGTGTATAACAGGCATGGGTGGATTACCCAAAGTAGACAGCTGCTTATGGGCGCTTCCCTGTGAGGGGCACCCATTTTTTAGCTTAAAAACCCCTAAAAATATTTTTTTGGCTTAAAAAAGAAATGCTGCAGTTCACAGACTGGCCATTTGGTAGCCGCCTGGAACTAGATTTAGAGTTCCCTCATCCCATGCATTTCCAGCTGAGTGTAGGAAGAAATTGCACCAGTTGAAATGACTGTTATAGGGAAATGTATTAAATGACAAACCTGTAATCAAGCACAGATAATATTAAATCCCTGTGTGTTTATGGTGTGAATGACCAGAGTTGGAGATGACTTAGAGGGATTTAACGGGTTTGAGAAAGTTTCATAGAGTAAATATAGCACCATATTGGTCTTAAAGGCTAATGTAATAATTCAACAAACCTTTCCTGTTATCTGCCCGCTGACTTTGTTCTCTTTGTTCTTACAGTTAGGATTACGGTTAGGATAGTAGCAGGTGGTGCCGATTTATAGAGGAAAGATCCTAATTCAACTATTATGAATTACCAGTGACAATCAGTAGTAATATGTTTTTTATTTATTTATTGTAATTAACAAAACAAGTTGATCTTTTGTGAGAAATTGTCTGTTTTCCTGTCATCTTGTTTTACTTGAGCTCTGCAGCTGCCTCCAGTGAAAGATTTCTGTTGTACTGCAAATAGCTCAGGTGGCTTCACTTCTACTAAGTGTGATCCATATTAACTGAATTGCACAAATCACAAAGGCACAATTAGCTAAACATTTTTAAAGTATTGTTTATTAAGAACTGGGTTTAATAACACCTCTCCCCATGTGATTCTGTAGGAAGTGGTTCCATAAAATAAAACAGAAAACAATTATTACCATCACCTTTTAAGTGTTTATTTATATAATCAAGATTACCATTACACACTTTGTGTAATAATCTGCAATGCATTCAATTTATTAGTATTCTACATTTGTGTGATGCTTTAAGGCCTTGTTATATGTTGTTAGAATGTGAAAACAAACAAAAATACAGTATTTATCAAATTTATTTTTTGTAAAATAATTTAATAATGATAAACACAGGATTTCTTAGTGTATTTAATATATTTTATATTTGTTTTGTACGTTTTTAATTGCTCTGTTACTCCAGCCTGCATTTTTTTTAAATGTTGCATTGACAAAATAGCAATATTTTCCATGACTGACGGTGTTGGATTATCTAATACTTTATGATACTCTTATGAATTAAAGCATTCAGACTGGAAGTTTTAATGAGTATTCTTCATATTCTACTAATGTGCTTTATCCAAGCTTAGGCCCAGTAAACCCTTGCATATAAACACTGCCTATTGTTACTTGTACGCCCACCAATTTACCGAATCCTGACTTCACCTTTGGTGATATATCTGGGCTGTTTCTATGAATCATGGGATTCTTCTTACTTTCTCCCTTTGCCGGGTAATTAGAGGATTCAGATGACAACCTGTGGAAGATATCCCTCAATACTTTGCAGCATCTGGCTCTCTGGCAGATTTTTCTGGCACTTCTGTTAATGGTTTTGCATTTGCCCATGGGTCTTTCATGTGTTTGAATTGCAGATGGGCTGTCTGTAGTGCCTTGTTCTCTTAGATGCTTTATGTTTTGCTCCTCACTCATTTTAGGAAAACATGCCATTCCAAAAATGTAGAATAAAATCTTTCATTGCTTTAGAAAGGTCTATATGCGTAGCCTTCCTCTCCAAAAGGAGTCTAAAAGATCTCTTTGAAAGCAAACACATGTGGCCCTCTATTCAAAACTGGAGCTGTGAAGTGATAAAATTAGGCATTTAATGGGGTGACTGTGAAATTTAGCATTTTCAAGTAACCTGTACAAAGTACCCTAATAATAATATAGCAGAGGTTTACTTTTCTAGTACCTGTGGGTTGAAGGACTCTACAGTTTGTATCCCTGAGGATTTCCACTGTCCATAGTCTGCTAGTCTGCAGAGCAAGTTATATTAACATGAACCACAATAATACTTATACTCTTAATGCATTAAAATAATTAACTATTGGCTATATAATGGTTTAAATAATGTACTTCTTTAAAATCTATGAAAAAGGTAAATTAAATAGCCAATTTTCATTTTTTGGGAATGGTGAGGAATACACCAATCATACTCCCAGTTATTTTATCATGGTGGCAGGGAGATAGTAGTAGATATTTAGGATATATACTTTTATGGTGTCAGGACAGGTCCGCCGCTGCAGTGCGGGCTCCAATCGCTGGATGGCGCTGCCGATATGTTGCAGCGCTGCCGATATGTGAGAGAAGTTCTAAACTTATAATTAGCCTAACCCTTGAACTAACCCTAACCCCAACCCTAACCCTAACAGTTTACCTAAGCCTTGACTATGATATGGCACAGGAATAGCGGCAGCTCCATCTAGTGGATGCTCACCGCCACTGCTGCTGCCTTGTGCTGTGCTACCAAAAGAGGATAGGTCCGATATTTAAGTATTGCTATGTAATAAAATCCACCTCTTTGCTAAAGAACACTGCATTGCATTAGCAGGGCTTGTAATCATGGGCTTCCCATGTGGCCTCCTTTATGTTCTCTGGAGTCACAGCTCAGGTCTCTCTTTCATACAACACAGTATATTTTTTCACCCAATAGCAAAAATATCAATTTAACAACTCCCTTTACACCTCTTAAAGTGCATTAAAATGTCTTGCAAATTTGCAGTCCTTATCAAGTGGGGAAGGAGATCTAACTGTATGATAACATTGGGTGTCATTGTTTAAGCCACCACATAATCACAGAGACAGACAAGCAGGCTGTAATCCAAATTTGCACATTCAAAAACAGCTAATTAGTATTACAGAGCTGCTCATTGGCATAAAAATGCAGCACAAAATACAAAAAGAATAAACATTTGGCACAGTTGACTTTAAATAAAAGTGTACATCTTGGAGGAAAAAATTTCCATGCCTGCTGTCTCCCCTTATTTAACAGTGTATATCTTGAAGTCAATTGTGCTTGAAATTTTGTTCTGTTATTTTGTGTCGATCATTTCTCCTAAAGTACATACACTTCTTCTTTTTCCAAATATTATATATTTTATGTTGTTATAAATATACAGTTCTAACAATATTGTATTTCTCATGAATAAGTCACTTTATTAAACAATGACTAATACAATGTATAGCCAGTTTTCATGCTCTTTAAGATTAACCTAAAAAACAAAATGTACGTTTGGAGTGACAGAGTCCTTTTAATTCTTATTGTTTGCTCCTTGCCATACTTGTACATGCCCTGGACTTAATTATAAGATTATTAGAGTTAAGGGAGAAATTCACTAGGCATCTCAAGTAGGTGAGATGTGCATCCCTTTATTTGCTATGTATTGCATCTGATGGGGAAACACTGAGATCACAACCCTTCTCATCCCATCTCAGCCACTTGAGATGCTTAGTAAATTCCCCCAAGGTATGCTCAAATATTACATTATAGTGCCAATTGTGATTATCTTTCCTATTTAGCAAAGCATACAGTAAGAACTCCTTCCTTAAGTGATAGTGAACAGGGATGGAAATGTCCCATGCTCCACTAATCAGTTATGTAGACAATTAGACATTTTTGCCATGCTAAGTGATACAATAAGGAAAGGACTAGTGACTATTTTCTCCATACTTGTAACTATTATTACTATAGTATAAATTTCTGCTATGTTTCTATTTTCTGCTGTAGAATTGTATTAAGTTTTATGTGGACAATTGTATGGGATTGCTATAAGCAAATTAAACTATAAGGAAACAAATCTGCACAATTTTGATGGATTACAGGATACTAAGATTTTTTTGCTACTGATTGTGGTTTAGGAAAATGTCACATTCCACCAAGATATTTTCACAAAACTGGAAGTTTTTTTTCCCTTTTGACTATAGGCAGTACTTTCCTATTACATTTGACTGCAATATGCTGGCAATTATATTGGGAGACCAAACCCAAAAAACAAATAAATACTTAAATCCCTATAAAGCAAAGAATGAGTTCTGGATTTCGTATGACATATTATTATATGAATGCAGGAACAGTTTGTTTTAATTGAGTTATTCAAACATGGTTAGTACAACTTTTTAGAGTTAAGGCAGGAAGTGTGTGACTTAAAGAAACACTGTAGTGTCCTATGTATAGAATGTTCTTATGAAGAACTTAACTTTGTAGTGGACAAAAAGGTTTCCCAGAAAAAATGCAGTCCTTAATGTGGACTTTTCAGGCCTTTCCTATTGGCTAGGGTAGTGGAGTGTAGTTAACAGGAAAGACCTGAACTTTAACCTAATTACAAATTGTCCTTATATAGAGCAGTTCAATTACAGAAGTTAGTTTAGCTTTTGAACGTTAGACCCAATGAGCTCAGAGCTCAGCATCAGTGACCCATTCCTAAAATGGGGGCTTCCGCTCTCAACAAACATGGAGAGTTAAATGGCAAAATAGGCAAGTTCCCTTACTTTTATATAGTAAGCTTCTTTACGTATGATATTTAGGTGAAACTTGCCCTTTTTTAACAATTGTATTCAGTTTTGCATTAAAGGTGGAAAACATTTTCTTTTGTCTCTAATGGGAGTGGGGATTGAAATAAGATCTCTATTTACCACTTAATTTGTCAAAATAATCATATAGGAGAGGAAGCCACAGTAGGATGACCCTCCCCCTCACACTACAAGCAGACTACCAGTCCAAATGGAAGTGCTCATGACACAAGCATAGCAACGCTGTTAGTTGGTTACATACTTCACAAACGTGTAGCTTTTTACATTGGACCTTTCATATTATAATTCTACTCAGCGGACTGACTGGAGTCTTTCTAAGATGGCAGGTGCTCCGAAAGAGTAAAAATGTGTAGCAATAATAATAATTCCTAGAGACATATTTGAGGGGATTTTTGCACCCTAAGATGCGTGTTAGGTAAAATGAGAAGTTTCTGTATACTATACCAAAAATTATTTGAATATTAAGAAATGTAAAGCAAATTACTCTTATGTACTTTATTTTACATTTGCTGTTTGAAAGCCCATATTTTAGCATGCCTTTTAAAAAGATGACACATAAGTTTCATAAAGGACACTTAAAAGGACCTTTGAAGTTACCAGTTCTACTATGCACCATAAGACAGAGAGTTGGAGGACATTTAGAAACAGTGTGTACCTTTTTAAACTTGCTGCTGAATTGATGGGGTTATATGTATTTTTCTTTGAGGATTAATTGTTTTTGAGCATCTCCCTTAACTGCTGTATGTATAAGGAGGCAAGCTGACTTATTTGAGCATGCTGTGCTGTGTTGAGACATACATTTGCCGCTATTTAATATTTAGACTCAGCATGGGTCATCTGTACGGATAGCTCAGTGAGCAGAGCATCTGCCTGCTATCTAGCTCCAGTTCCAAGTATCAAATGCAGATGATTACTGTCAATTGTTTAAATAATAAGAACAAACAAAGAACAAACTGTTTAAGACTATTATGTGCTCTGCAGTGCATTGGAAGTCACAGTTCCTCATTTCCTACTTTCAGAGTATTACACTTTCTTCTCCCCTCCGTACAGGATAAATAAAACCTGCATCCCAATCTAAATCTGATGAGAGAGAAAGAGAGCTCTGATTACTGGACCCTGGACCTTTTCTCCTCTGGTGTACCCTGCACCCTTTCTCTCCTAGTGATGCAGCTTCATTTACTTCATCGACTTAGTGCTTGAATGGGTTCACTGGCTGAATGGCCATTTAATGGCTTTAATGGCTCTGGCAGCAATAAATACAAATGTCTATAACTAAGTCAATACCCAATCAATTTTAAAACTTTAAACAGCTTTCCCACATGGTTTTCAATTCTCTGCCTGTTGGTGTGCAGCAGTATTGGTGAATTCCATGTCCTTTTCAGTAAATGCTAAGGGGAGCTATTCTTAGGAAGAAGGTTTAACTCCTTAAGTTTTTTGACATTTTGTAATTAAATTATTCTGAAATTAAGTTATATTTAAATAGGCTTTCACCATTTGAGTCACATATACCTAACATATTGTTGCTTACATATATATATCCACCCTCTCGCCTAAGTCAGTACTTTGGTAAAACCATTTTTGGCTGAATTTGGTTTTTTAGATGAGTCTCATCCAACTTTGCACACCTGGATACTGCAATATTTGGCAAAATTGCACAAGCTCTATCAGACTTGATGGGGACAATTTGTGAAGAACAATTTCCAGAAATGACATTCTTCTTCCAGTGTCACAACAATCCCAGTATTGTGGAACATATGTGTTGTAGCTATCCCATGGAGGTTTCTCATATCTAAGTTGTCGATCTCTCCCGCGCCTTCACCATTCCCATTGGTCTCTTGAATGCTTCCCTAATTAGTGCCCTTTTTATCTAGTCACTGATTTTTTTAAGGTTTTGCCAGAGTTGCGTTTGTGCCAAATTCTTCCATTATTTTATTGTATGTAACAGATCTCTGGGGATGTTTATAAAATCATAATTGAATACATTTTTGCTTCTAGGTTGTAACACTGCAGAATGTGGAAAAGTGTGAATATTATGCAAGGCAATGCATTTACTGTTTTGGTACTCTCGTAAAAATGTCAGAAGATACTTTATGTTAGTGAATGCAATGTAGCAAGACAATGACCCAAAACACAAACGCAAGTCCACAAAATGGCTAAAAAGAAGCAACATTTAAATTTTAGAGTGACCTAGTCAATCAGACATAAACCCAATAGAGACCAGGTTGCAGGACCTGAAATGAGCAGTCCATTCTTGAAAACCTATGAATTTGTCCGAACTAAAGGAATCATGAAAGCATGGGGGCACGAGGGGGACAAATCTCCTGCTAGAATTTTCATTGTGTGTATGTATGTGAATAGAAGCTGTTTTGTGGTGTTTGTGTATATTATGAGCTGCCCCCTATTCTTTTTTCTTTTTTACACCCCTGACTGAAAATATTTGTTTCTTTGTGGCACCTGAAAGAGGGTATTTGATAATGTACAATTGTATATTTTCTGTTTTTCAAATGATGTTCCCAAAATAGAAACAAAACTGATTCAAATGTTTAACTGATCTGGGGGCTTGCCCCTATCAGCCAGTGAGTAAAAATATAAATGTATGCTCTATGTACTTTTTCAATTAAGTTTAAACAGGTTTTAAATATTTTTCTATGCAAAAAAACAACTTTGGTAATGTTTAAAGCATGCTCTTTGGCATGAAAAAAGAATAATGCTTCATGTCCCTTGAAATCAGTTCTGTGAGGAAAAGTGGACTAAAATGGCTCCACTGTGATGTGAAAGACTGGTATTGAATTATAGGAATTGTTTGTTTTCAGTAATTACCGCTGAAAGTGGCACAACCAGTTATTGAGTGTAAGGGGGTAATATTGTTTTCACCCATTAAAAACATTAAAATGTGTTATTTGTTCAATCAGGTTCCCTTTATATAATTCTGGATTTTGTCAAAACTTCTATAAACATTGAGTGTGACATATATACAATAATAAAGTACCTCAGGAAGGGGTCAAATACATTTACATGGCATTGTACATGTTGTGTCAACTGTAGGTATCTAAAACTGTTAAGAGCTATGGTTACAGTGGTTTTTGGTTAAAGGTAAATATATGGAAATAAATAAAGGGGAGACCACGGCTAAGGAAGAATAACAATCTATCTATGTTAGTAGAGTAAATGTTAAGAATTGTTATTTGGTATGGTATATATATAAAGCAAGGGAAAAAAGTATTTGATCCCCTGCTGATTTTGAACATTTTTCTACTGACAAAGGCCCTCATTCAATTGCAATTTGGCCAATTGAATAGGGGTCTAAATAAGCACATAACATATTTTTTTTAAATAAGTTTTTAGTTAGTAAGCATCTATCCAAAAGCAAGGTTTTCACTAACTAAAAACTTATTTTAAAAAAATATGCTATGTGCTTATTTAGACTCCTATTCAATTGGCCAAATCGCAATTGAATGAGGGCCAAAGTAATGATCAGTCTATAATTTTAATGGTAGGTGTGTTCTAACCGTGAGAGACAGAATAACAAAAAAAAAAAAAAACAAGAAAAATGCATGTAAAAAATGTTATAAATTTATTTGCAGGTCAATGAGTGAAATAAGTATTTGACCCCTTCGACTTAGTACTTGATGGCAAAACCCCTGTTATCAATCACAGAGGTCAGACGTTTCTTGAGGTTGGCCGCCAGGTTTGCACACATCTCAGGAGGGATTTTTTCCCACTCCTCCCTGCAGATCCTCTCCAAGTCATTAAGGTTTCGAGGCTGATGATTGGCAACTCGAACCTTCAGCTCCCTCCACAGATTTTCTATAGGATTAAGGTCTGGAGACTGGCTAGGCCACTCCACGACCTTAATGTGCTTCTTCTTGAGTCACTCCTTTGTTGCCTTGGCTGTGTGTTTTGGGTCATTGTCATGCTGGAATACCGATTTTGGTCTCATCTGACCACAACACTTTCACCCAGTTCTCTGAATCATTCAGATGTTCATTGGCAGACTTCAGACGGCCTGTACATGTGCTTTCTTGAGCAGGGGGACCTTGCAGGCGCTGCCGGATTTCAGTCCTTCCAATTGTTTTCTTGGTGACTATGGTCCCAGCTGCCTTGAGATCATTAACAAGATCCTCCAGCCCATTCCAGCCTTGTGTAGGTCTACAATCTTGTCCCTGACATCCTTGGACAGCTCTTTGGTCTTTGCCATGGTGGAGAGTTTGGAATCTGATTGATTGATTGCTTCTGTGGACAGGTGTCTTTTATACAGGTAACAAGCTGAGATTAGGAGCACTAAAAGACAGAAACAGACAGAAACCATGCTGATTGATAGGGGATCAAATACTTATAGCAATCATTGACCTGCAAATCAATTTATAACTTTTTTGACATGTGTTTTTCTTTTTTTTTTTTTTTTTTTTTATTCTGTCTCTCACTGTTAAAATGCACCTATCATTAAAATTATAGACTCATCATTTCTTTGTCAGTGGACAAACGTTCAAAATCAGCAGGGGATCAAATACTTTTTTCCCTCACTGTAAGATTTTATGTACACATATATTTAAATATATTTATATACACTCAATGGCCACTTTATTAGGTATGCCTTTGCCCCAAGAACAGCCTGAATTCTTCACGGCACGTATTCAACAAGGTGCTGGAAACATTTCCTAGAGATGACAGTCCATATTGACATTATAGCACCACACAGTTGCTGCAGATTTGTCAGCTGCACATTCATGCTGCAAATCTCCCATTCAACCACATCCCAAAGGATGCACCGTTCTCTGTAGACTCTCAAGATTGTTGTGCATGAAAATCCCAGGAGATCAGCAGTTTCTGGGATACTCAATACCACCCAGTCTGTCACTAACAATCATTCCACAGTCAAAATCACTTTGATCACATTTCTTCCCCATTCTGATGTTTGGTGTGAACAACAACTGAACCTCTTGACCACGTCTACAGGATTTATGCATTGAGCGTAGACCGCATTGACTTATTAGATATTTGCATTAATGACCAGATGTACCCAATAAAGTAGCCACTGAGTATACATACAGTATACAAACAGTACAGACCATAAATGCCCACTTCACTTTTAAAACAGATAACCTTTTTATATCTCATAAAATTAAGTGATATACCAATTTGTCATTAGAGTCAGGCAACCAAATTATCAGATCAAAGCACCTAATCATGAAACTAGTGAAAAGAAACGTATATGAATGATATCACTCATTTGTTGAAATAATTACACATTCAGATGTAATGATTTAAATGGAAGTTTTATAAAGATTATAAAGAAGAAAAAATAGAAGTGTTCATAAATTATCTGTTTCATCAAAAGAGGTAAAATCCTGAAATACGAATAATTGCTAATACTCCTTGTGAACTAACATGTCATATTTATGGTAATTGCAGTCTTTATTTTTAACTATTGTGTTCAATTTAATGATGCACATTATGTCTTTGCAAAAGGATTGGATACCTGGGGGGACTAAGGGGAACAATAGTTGTGTATTTACCTATGATAGCGCCTTCACAGTAGAATAGCAGAGTAAGGCCCCATAGGATAACCTGCCCCTCAAGATGGAGTCCCACATTATACAATCAATAAAAACAATCTCAGTATAAGATTTCCTCTAAAATTATTTTATTTTCCTCAGTTTTTACCAAACTGGAGTGGTCCTTTAAGAATTACATTTTTTCTTGTCAAGTATGTACCACACAAACAATAATAGCAGTTGTGTAAGCCATCGACAGAAAACATTTTTGGAGTGAAAATCTGATTTTTTTAAGCCTATGTTTATGAATACAGGAATCCATTTTGTCTTTGTTACATCACTACCACACCGTTTTGTGTTTGTTACATCACTACGACACTGTTTTGTGTTTGTTACATCACTACCACACCGTGAAGGTGTGTGTGTTTGGCTATGAGTGGATGGACGAGTGGAGAAGAAGGGAACAGAGAGCCTTTGTTAACATAATTGGATATGACAGAAACTGACAGCAGACCCCTTCCCCCTCACTGGCCCAGAAGTAGACTCTTTGCTTCAGGAAATGCAACGATATACCTCGAAAAATGCGAATGCCCTCTCGTATATAACTTCCACCAATGTATCACGTATTGCCCCAGGGCCCAGCAGAAACATAAAAATATTGTTTTTATAATTAAAAACTAGCTTTATGATATCTTTCCTGCTTAATTATGCTCTTAGTTACACTCAATGTTTTAAAATATATACATTTTTTTCGATTAGCAGTAGCCCTTTAAAGTAGCAGCTTACTTTATTATTATACTGGCTTTTCTTCTGTATGTACAGATTGGACTCTTAGGAGATTGCATATCATGCTACCTTCATGAATATTGGTTAATGTGTGCCCCCTAGTGGTACATCCCATGAAAATGTTAAAGGGATATGGAAGGTTCCTAGATTTTACCTTTTTTTTATCAAGATGTGCTTAAAAGCTCTGTTAATTGAGCCTCAAATCAAAAGATGTTTACCTGTTAGGGTCTGCCCTCTGAAGCTCATGCAGTTGATGAATACACAGACTGTGAAGTGCAGTGTTTCAAATTACCCTGTCAGTAATCCCTATTAATGAGCATGCTGCAGAATGTTTGGTTATTATGAGACAACCCCTGTATTTAGAAGTACACTGTCTTCATGTGATGCCGAGGAGAACAGCTAGGAACTATTTGTTAGATTTTAGGCTTTTAAGCACTTGCTAGATTAATACATTACTGCACTCTATAGGCAAAAAGCAGCCTATATGTAAAAAGCACATATCATTATTTTTATTAATATCTAAAAATCCCTCTAATGATTGTGTTGCCCACCCCGCCAGGGGATGTCTTACACAAGTTCCTGATTCCCACTGAAACAGCATGCAGCATCCGGGGAGCAATATTAACCCACTATTTACCTGCTCTTGCTTGCTCAGCCAATAGTAGAGCTGTGTTGTCAGCCTCCCAGTCACTGCTGGGATATGACTCATCCCTGCTTCCTGTCTATGCTGTGTGCTGTTGCCATAGCAACTAACAGTACTATGTCTCAAATCTTTTATCTAACCGTATTGGCTAAAACAAATTATGGAGGGGGTGTTAACCTTAATTTTAAACTGTCAGAAATTACAATAGATTTTGCTAACATCAAGGTAGGTGTTTAAATGTTTATTTTGATATTTTTTCATGCCAACATTTTTTTTTCATATACTATTAATTCTCCTCTATCAGATGCATTCATAATCCAGGAAACTTACATATCCCTTTATTAAAAATAAAGTACACTAAATAAAGTAAAGAGATGCAAAGGTATATTATATTCCTCGTGAAATCTATAAACTTTCCATGTCCATTTAAGTAACATATACAGGGAGTGCAGAATTATTAGGCAAATGAGTATTTTGACCACATCATCCTCTTTATGCATGTTGTCTTACTCCAAGCTGTATAGGTTCGAAAGCCTACTACCAATTAAGCATATTAGGTGATGTGCATCTCTGTAATGAGAAGGGGTGTGGTCTAATGACATCAACATAATGCATAATTATTAGGCAACTTCCTTTCCTTTGGCAAAATGGGTCAAAAGAAGGACTTGACAGGCTCAGAAAAGTCAAAAATAGTGAGATATCTTGCAGAGGGATGCAGCACTCTTAAAATTGCAAAGCTTCTGAAGCGTGATCATCGAACAATCAAGCGTTTCATTCAAAATAGTCAACAGGGTCGCAAGAAGCGTGTGGAAAAACCAAGACACAAAATAACTGCCCATGAACTGAGAAAAGTCAAGCGTGCAGCTGCCACGATGCCACTTGCCACCAGTTTGGCCATATTTCAGAGCTGCAACATCACTGGAGTGCCCAAAAGCACAAGGTGTGCAATACCCAGAGACATGGCCAAGGTAAGAAAGGCTGAAAGACGACCACCACTGAACAAGACACACAAGCTGAAACGTCAAGACTGGGCCAAGAAATATCTCAAGACTGATTTTTCTAAGGTTTTATGGACTGATGAAATGAGAGTGAGTCTTGATGGGCCATATGGATGGGCCCGTGGCTGGATTGGTAAAGGGCAGAGAGCTCCAGTCCGACTCAGACGCCAGCAAGGTGGAGGTGGAGTACTGGTTTGGGCTGGTATCATCAAAGATGAGCTTGTGGGGCCTTTTCGGGTTGAGGATGGAGTCAAGCTCAACTCCCAGTCCTACTGCCAGTTCCTGAAAGACACCTTCTTCAAGCAGTGGTACAGGAAGAAGTCTGCATCCTTCAAGAAAAACATGATTTTCATGCAGGACAATGCTCCATCACACGCGTCCAAGTACTCCACAGCGTGGCTGGCAAGAAAGGGTATAAAAGAAGAAAATCTAATGACATGGCCTCCTTGTTCACCTGATCTGAACCCCATTGAGAACCTGTGGTCCATCATCAAATGTGAGATTTACAAGGAGGGAAAACAGTACACCTCTCTGAACAGTGTCTGGGAGGCTGTGGTTGCTGCTGCACGCAATGTTGATGGTGAACAGATCAAAACACTGACAGAATCCATGGATGGCAGGCTTTTAAGGTGTCCTTGCAAAGAAAGGTGGCTATATTGGTCACTGATTTGTTTTTGTTTTGTTTTTGAATGTCAGAAATGTTGAGATGTTATATTGGTTTCACTGGTAAAAATAAATAATTGAAATGGGTATATATTTGTTTTTTGTTAAGTTAGTTGCCTAATAATTATGCACAGTAATAGTCACCTGCACACACAGATATCCCCCTAAAATAGCTAAAACTAAAAACAAACTAAAAACTACTTCCAAAAATATTCAGCTTTGATATTAATGAGTTTTTTGGGTTCATTGAGAACATACAAAAATACAACTTGCCTAATAATTCTGCACTCCCTGTACTAATATAATAAACTACCTCTAGGGACACTTGCAGGACAGTTTGCCATAAAATGTCCATGGATCATTTATTTTGCACTGTTCCATGGTGGTTGGTGCCTAGGATCTTTAAAATATGTGGAAATGTCTGAAAAAAATTGTTAAAGAATGTGAGATTCTCAGAGGCTTATTAATTGTATGTAAGGTGGCAGATAATTATCTGTATAATGTAAACCTGTTGTTTATTTCTCTCCAATAGGTCTATGGAGATGCAGGACCTAGCAAGTCCGCATAATCGTGTTGGTAGTGGAGATACATCTGTGGCCTCCAAGCTGGATAAATCAAATGTAAACAGCACTTCTATCACAACGAATGGGACAGGAGGTAAGTGTGATATAAAGCACATTATACAAAAGCATTTTTCACTTAGCAGGCTATTGAAACAACATCAGTATCTATTTCTATAATTAAGTTACTGCCTGTATACACAGAGGGCAGTGTTTTGGGTGTATGGGTCCTGAGTATATGAGTAAGACACATTTAGAGTTGTCTTTCAAAGATGGGCTGCTGCAAAAACTTGACTTTAATTCAGTAACAAACTTAAAGCTGACATGTTTGATTCAACATTACATTTTTGAATTACAAACAATAAGCTGTCTTGGAATTTTAATACTCTTAGCATAAGAAGAGTCTATGAAGTGTGAGGAGCTTTGATCTCTGCTGTACATCAGAGCCACATTTCAATGGGCTCATGCCCTGTTTGCCCTTGACTCTTGCAAGGAAGATTCCTAAATATGTCCCATTGGTATTTGACCCAAAACTCGCTGAGGTGCCGAAGATGCTTGAGCTCCGACCCTCTGGTTGTTCATCTCATTTAGACATGTGGCATGCAGCAAGAGAATTCATGGTTAAATACCATAATGATTATAACATTGCAAAGCAGACAATAGTATTGCAGCACTTCTATATATCTCCCAGGCAAGACTGTTTCATATGTCAGTAGTATTTATAGACACTAATAACAATACATCATTATCTATGTTTTGTTTCGTCAGGGGAAAATATGCAAATTATTTAGCACGTAGGTAACAGTCGGGCACAATGATTTTGTACCACCTGTGTGGAGTATTATATGTAGGATAGACAATAAAAGTCAATACACTGAAATACCTGTTCCCATTCTCAGGAGAGAACATGACTGTTCTAAATACTGCTGACTGGCTGCTGAGTTGTAGCACCCCGTCTTCTGCAACAAGTATGGGACCCTGTAGTACAATGCATGGAGTGTGATCGAGTGACTCTCTGGTTGAAGTGCTTCTTCTTTACTGCTTTCCGTTTTGCTGTGTATAATGATATGTGCCTTTTCTTACTTTCAAATCCTCTCCTCCAAATATTAGCTGCAAATATATTTGTAATGCATTATACTATTACATGATTATAGGTACCTAGTGCTTACCTAGTTGTGGAATGCAGTTGTATGTATTTAGAGGGTCATGGAGTTTATCAGTACTGCGCTACATCATCAAGCAGAGAACTGAAAACCACTTGGAAAAAAAGGTTTTAGATTTTTTTTTTTAATTGGTGCATCTTTTACTGTTTTTTTATTAGTTTTTATATTAATCCTAGTCTCACTTCCTAGACTCGACAGGTTGTGCAAGGACCAAAAATCACAAGCACACTCAAATGGCAATATACTCATCAGCTAAAAAATGACAGCCTATTCCTTTGGGTTCTTTAGATATCCTAATCCAAAATGGAAATAGATGTGGAATTTACTATTGCAGTGAAAAGAGTATATATAAGCATTTAGAAGGAGGTTGTAATTTATCATTCCTTCAGTAATCCTTCAAATTGTGAGGTGCAGCCTACAAGACTCAAGGTAAATAACAGTTTCAGTGCCATAAAAATTAACACTGCAACATTTTAAAACAATTATATAAAACAGTAAAGAGGACTACAAATGAAAACGCTTTTACATGTTTTACTTGGTTTTGAGTGCTCTATATGATGGTGCAGAACAATATCCATGAGCTAAGAGTCCCTTTAATTTGTCTTGGAAACCTTGTTGTTTACTAGTGCCTAAGTTCAGATGCAAATCAGCTATTCTATACTCTTTAATTTTAGCAAGTTTCTTTCCTGCCACGTTTGCTTTTAGGTCACCTTAATGACTTTTTGCATATGAAACAATGTGTGACTCTAATGCACTCACTTAAGCATAGTAAAATCTAGATACTGGCCTTGGAGATCAACAGACAGGGAAGTAATGTGTAATACGATACTGTTAAATTATTCTAGGCTAAAGCAATTAATAATGCATTGGTCTTTGTCCACTTAAGCATTTAAACTATTTAATTTATCTCAGTGGAACATTTCACTTCCTGACATGCATCACTGATATTATCTGAATATGAAACTGAACACATTTCTGCGGACATCACAATTTTGGTAGAAATATATCTATTGCCACTGATAGTTATAATTATAGTTTTAGTTGCAAAGTAAAAAATAAAGCTTTAATTAAATATTATACCATTAAAATATTGATAATCATGACTATACTTTTATGTTGTTTTGCCTAGTCAGATCTGGCACATATTCATTACTTTACCTTTTTATAGCCAAATTCCATGGCCTAAGAAATATCTGCATGTGCACATTATTAGTTCACTTCTCAAAAGAATTGAAATCTTCCGTAGAAAATCAAATCATTAGACAGGCATATTTAAAATAATTGGAAGATCGAAATACATTGGAACCGTGGTCATGAATAGTACATTCACTTCAATCTTAACTTAATTAATTTATTTTCTTTACGATAACATGCTCAGTAGGCATATATTAACCAAGATTCACCAAGTCACCCTTGAGTAGCTTACTATAAAGGGCATGGTAAATCCAGGTGCTGCTAGCCCTAAACTTCTAGATATTATATAGACATTTCTATATACAATCTATACACAATCTCCTAAATAATTTTTTGGCAGGTTCCTAACTAACATGGCTGGCACCTATGGGGGGGGGGTTACTAAGCATCTCAAGTGAATATCCTTATTTACTCTATACTATTTCCTAAGGGAAAGACTGCCCGTCTCATGTTATCACAGCTCCTCTCACGTCATCTCAGGCAAGAAAGTGTTCATTTAATGCCCCCACTGATCTCTCTCGATCTTTACCACCCTCATTTTACTCATACATTTCCATGTAGAGTGTCTTATTTTATATGCCTTCTAAGTGAAATAAAAATGTACAAATGAAATACTTGAAACAGCTAATTTAAGTGTTACAGAAATGTGTTTTCTCATTTATTTAATGGAAGAGGGGGATTCTCTGAAGCTAAATTGTGTTGCTTTAGCAAGTGTATTAGTGTATTGTAGTGGATAGCTGAGTGAGCTTACCACCTTCAGCTGTTCAACTTAATTTTGCAACAATCTAACAGTTACTGACACTTACCAAAATATACTGACATATAAAGATTTCTTTATTAAATATTTCTATCAGAAATGATATCTCATGGTATGTCAGAACTCCCCCTCTCTCTTTACAAGACTGGTGGTTGCACAACAAAAAATAAGGTCTATGGATCTGATAAAGAGCCAGTAGACTATGCATTCATGTCTAGTTGGCACAAGGATGATCATGAAATGTTCCAGGTCAGAGTGGGTAGCACACTGGTCATTCACATCGCAAATATTAGGTAGAGACAGGATGGTCAGAAGTCACTAGAACGAGGCAACTGGCAAGAGAGAAATCAGGGTTACAACGGTCATAACAAGAGAGACCAACAAGAAGCTACAAGAACAAGAAGGATTCTAGACCTTAGCACATGTAGAGGAGCTCCTAACTAATTTATTTATAAGGAGGAAGGGTGGAGCTTTATTAAGCTTGTATTCCTTATGTTGGTTGATATTCTTTGTTTGGGAGGTCCTTAGCTTGTAAAGAAATAGCAACTGAAACAAAACCTCACTGCAAGAGATTAAAGTTCTCTTTCAGAAAGAGACAGAAAAGTGTCACCTCTCCTGAGCTTTGAAGATTAGTACGATATTTATAGTAAAGAAGTCTTCTTCTGGTAGGTTGAAAAACACAGTCACAGGATTACAATACATACTGTAAGTTCACCAGGAAGAGGTGATAACCATACTTCTCATACAATTTGAATTTCAGCTTGAAATAAAGATGAATTTGAAAGGGACTTTGTCACCCCAAAAATAAGTGTTTTTTTAAGTTATTCTTAATGTGCACGACAAAATGTATATACATTCTATTAGCTAGTTTATTCTAAAGTGAATAATTTCTGAGAAATTCAATATTGATTATGCTGCATGGTATGCATTTATCATAGCCTATGTAGAATACACTCTCCCTTACCTAGTTGTTTAACATTTGTAAGCTTAAAAAAATCTCTGGTCACTTGACCAGAAAGGGTATAAAAGGACTAAATAATGTAAAATAATTATGTTAATTAAATTAAATAGTCCTCTATCCAGTCTTGTATATTGTCTTGAAAACAGCTGGATCATTTTGTTAATTTACCGCTATATGAGCAGTAACTATCTTTTTTTTAATATAATTTTTATTGATGAGCAGTAACAATCTTAATTATTCGTTGTTTCTTGTTGAATAGGATTACTGTAGTATGATAATTAACCCCCCTGTCTGCATTACTTAGTATAACAAGTACTCTGCATAATATAGTATAACAAGGTTAGAGCTGTTGACCATAGATTTAATCTTTACCTTTCTTGATATTTATGTCTTTATATTGTGCATATTTCTATTTAATTTCTTTTTCTTTCTTTGCAACACCAGTAATTCTTCATTTTAGGGTGAATGTTCCACTGTTCCTAGTCTCTTAACTTATTCTTAATGCCTTAATATAATACACCTCTTATTTAATGGCTTATCTAGTGTTCACACTTCTGCATGTTTCTTTGTTTTTTTCAGTAGTACCAGATTTAGTATATTTATTTATCAAATGTTTTGATTAGGTAGAGACTATTCCTTTTCAATACCAAAAATCTGTTGAAAATAGGAATTGAGAGGATGTTCTAGGCTCAGTGTATATGGTAATGGTTTTAGATTGTATTATCTGTTTCTTGGTATCCTAATCGTATTCTGTTTCACTTGTTCCAATGTCATCTTGTTGCTTTAAAAAGTTGCTAATCAGAAGTGCCAAACTTTATCACAATGAAATAGAACGTGTACAAGATTTAATAATAGTCACTCATATTCTTAGCCAACCCTCTCACAATTCCATTAACTATTTTTTTGTCAGCTATTTAGTCAGTGCTTTGACTGACATTTTAATATTGCATTATAGCAACTCTAAAGTCTCCATAAAGTGGAATTGTAAGGAGTTAAATTAAACTATGACAACCTGGATTTTAGCAACGAAAATGTAAGTTTTAATTATTGTAGATCATTATGGTTGTAATTAAATTAGTTATTTCATTGTCTGCACACTAGTACGTGAATTGGAGATTAGCTGAACATTTTCTTTAAACTATAGGAGGATAAAATATATATCCAGTTGATCAATCCATCCCTCCATATCAGGAAATTCATATGTTCTCTCTGTAAAGCTACAGGTTACAGATGTCAATCCTAGGAGGTTGATTGATGCATGACACCTGAAGGGAACTGACATGCATTATTGCAAGAAATTTGCTCATACTTAGCCCATAATTACCTAAGTCCCATAAAGACAGTACTTCCCAAATTGTGTTTTGTGGAATTCTAGATATACAATTTACCAAAAAGGTATCTCAAATGATGTCTTTCTCTTGAAACTTTACCTAAAATAGTGCAAAGGAAGTGTTATGAGGTATTGGGAGGATTTTGAGGGTTAATAATGGGAAGAGGATTTGGTCCGTATAGAGCCGGTACTGGTAAAAATAAAGTTGGGTGGTACCATGGAAGCCATGTTGGACTCCTAATTCTCCCTCCATACATTTGAGCCCAAGAATGGTTCAATGACTGATAGTAATCTGGGAATCACTTTGAATTACTGCTACAATCTTTTACATATCTATATCCAAATCAGTTTATACAAGCCAAACTCAACAGCATAGTAATAATGTTACATATTGACAGCCTTATTAAATTGCAATTTGGTAAATTTAAAAGGGCTCTATTTAAGCTTATAGCATATTTTTTACAGAAGTTTTTAGTTAGTGAACTTCTATTCAAAAATAAGGTCTTCACTAACTAAAAGCTTCTGTAAAAAAAATATGCTGTGTGCTTAAATAGAGCCCTTTTAAATTTACCGAATCGCAGTTTAATAAGGCTGTAAATATTTATTTAAACTAACATAATATTATATAATGCTATTGTCTTAGCACCTTATGTATAGACCTGCATGTGAAGTAAAGATAAATATATTGAAATTTATAAAATAATTGTCCTTTAACTGGGGTGGTTTGCTGGTACTTTTTGTGTTTTTTTATTTGCATTAGCGATTTTCTTTCTAATTTCCTGGCTTTAATCATAGCAGGGCTCAGTAAATATTGAAATGGTATGATCACAATTATTTGAATAGCTAAAGTAAATTCACATTGGTTTTATGTGTGAATAAAATATATTCATTATAGTGATATTATACCATATAACTGAGTTTAACATTACATTAAACAATGTAGTTAAATGTAGTTAATTTAGATATTATATTTGAAAGTGGATGCTACATTAAAAGTAGCTTAACTCTAAAAGAATGAAAAAGTAGTTAGTGTTAATATTTAATCTATTAAATATGCCAAGACGAACTGACGGCAAATTAGTTTGCTATAAGCCTTTTCTAGGTTTAGGATGCTATTAAAAGCCGACAGTGAAACGGAAGACAATATTTCCCAAGCCTGTTAGGATTAGTTCATATGAGCATGTCTACTTTATGAGCTAAATCAATGGCTACACTGTGCTTCTTTTGTTTCTATACTCTTTCTGCTGCATGCACATTCAAACTGGGCTATCTAGTGAAAATGGCATGTGGTCTCCCCTGAAAATATAGACACAAAAACTCATATCTACTTGTTCTTCTATGTAGTGTCTCTTCTTGCAGTCAAAACAGAACCCATGAACAGCAACGAAACAACAACCACAACTGGAGATGGATCGCTTGACACTTTTACTGGGTCAGGTAAAGCAATCTGATCACATATTGCACACACCACAGAAGCAGTGAGTGAATTTTGTAATCCAGACTAATGCGCACAGCCTCTGACATTTCAGTTCTGGCAACAGCCTTATTCAGTTTTGCGAAAGTTGGAACAGTGGAACAGGTCCAAGCATTCATGCTACAAAATGCCTCCAATTATTTATAAAGCGTAAATCTTCTGAAACAGCTAGGTCATTGCAAGGAGCTTAGAATTTAGATGTATGTGGCATCAGTCATTCTTTTAGAATCTGAGTTTTGTTCAGTTTAGATAAGCACATCATAATTGTATGTTGGCTTGAACATTCCTTGGTACCATTATTTCCATTCTCACATTCCTAATGAAATGTAAGGCAGAAAATCCATCTACAGTTGGCTTAAGTAGTTTTGAGTGCCAAAAAAGAAGTGTAAAACATATATCTGAGGTTAGCTAGTGCATTTTGGCCTGTGAGGTAAATATATCTAGGTACGTGTCACCAACCAATTTTACAAATGGATTAGACAAGTGTAATTAGCACATCTTTAATTAGCCCATTAGAAAGTCTTGAATTTTCCACAATCACTGTAATGTGGATGAGTGAAAACATAAAATTGTCAAAAAGTATAATAGAATGATGTAGGCTAAAATGCATCAGAAATATATACAATAGTGTTTTCCAACCTGTGAACCGTGGAACCTTAGATTCCATTTGATGAGTACCCACAGGAAAAATCAATATATGCAAAGTGGAATATTAAGGGCTCAAGAAAGCAGTGGCTGAGGTTGTTTCATCCTTGGGAGACAATGATGATGCATGGTAGATTCCTTAGGATGGGTTGTGGCATTTCTAAGAAAAACATTTAGCCTCCTTGGAGGTATCATTGTGCTTGATGGATCCCTTTTTGGATTATTGGATGGTATATTGACATCATGCCTTAAAGGTATATGCAAGTGAGCTACTGTAGATTATGAATGCATCTGATAGAAGAGAACTGGTAGTTTATGAAAAAAAAAATTGTTTGCATAAAAAAATACCAAAATAAAAATTTAAACAGTTACCCTAAAGTTTGCTGAACTTCTTGCAATTGCAAACTGTTTTCTTTCAATGTTGACACCCCTGAAAATCCCGGCTGCGATTAGCATACATAATACATCGTACATTTTTGTTCTGTGAATTGATTTGCAGCTTTCCTTTAGATTTATGTAATACCCAGAACAAGGGCTGTGTCCCTTCATTCACTGATTGTTTTACCTACATCCCTACAATTGCCCCATTACCTCCCCCAGCCCCTGAGGTCTCTCCCAACCCCAGTGAATTGCATGCACTCACTCACTCACACAGAGACACATGCACAGACCATGAACATTGCAGGTCATTGCAAAATCAAGCATAAATGCTCATTTGCCTAAAAGACAAATTAGAATAGGAAGAAGAAGCTGAAATGTTTGGTTTCAGTACAATTATAATTTGTCAGAATTTATCTGGCGCTTATCACGTAACCCCCCAACCTCGCATCACTCCCTAGTACGTGGTTCCTGCCTGTTGAGGGCTTGCGATGAGCTCCAAAGGCGCTCATTGCGAAGTCCCCCGGGCTCGCAAACACCCTATCCCAACCACGTACCTGGATGCGACCCTGCCAGCAGCGCTGCACTCCGTCTTCTGCTCTGCGGCTCCCGTCCTCCGGCTGGAACTACTTTCTGGATGGCTTGATCCAGAAAGTAGTTCCGGACAGAGGACAGGAACAGCAGAGGAGGTGAGTGTGGCACTACTGACAAGATTCCATCCAGGTACCAGACAAGGGGGGGGGAGAAAAAGGGGCGGGGAGGGCACAAGGGACGAAGAGGAGGGGGGAAAGGAGACACAGGGGCAAGGGAGGCAGAGGAGGGGGGAAAGGAGACATTAGAGAGGGAGAGGAGGTGAAACTGAGACACAAGGCAGGGATAGGGGGAGAAGGAGACATGAGGGGGAGAAGGGAAAGGAGACACAGGGAAAGGGACAGGGGAAAGGAGGAACAGGAGAGGGAGAGAGGGGGGGAAGGAGTCAGAGGGGAGGGAGGGGGGAATGAGATACAGGGAAGTGAGAGGGGAAAGGAGACACAGGAGGGAAAGCCGAAACGGAGAGGGAGAGAGGGCTGGAAGGAGACACAGGGGAGGGAGATAGGGAAAAAGAGGTACATGGGGAGGGAGATGGGGAAAAGGAGACACAGGGAATTGAGACACAGGGAGGGAGAGGGGTAAGGAGGTATAGGAGAGGGGGAAAGTAGACACAGGAGAGGGAAATGGGGGCAAGGAGACACAGGGGGGGAGAGGGGGACAGGGAGAGGGGGAAAGAGGCACAGCTGAGGGAGAGGGAAATGGAGACAGGGGAGAGAGGGCGGGGGAAGGAGACACACGGGGGGGGGGGGGGAGAACACACAGGGGAGGGAGAGGTGGGGAAAACGTATTCCTGGCATTTTTGCAATGTGTGGCAAACAGCATTGTCTGCCTTACAATTTGACTCCCTTCATTTTTGACGGGCTAGTAGATAATAGTTAGCCACTTATAGGTAATACGTTGACACTAGCATAAGAGGACAGAGGGTTCTGTTTGTGGCTTATTCTTTATAGAAGATGGCTCACTGGAGCAAATTCTCATGAACATATGCCAGATATGTATTAAGCAAGCAATATTGTGGGGAGCAAACCTTAAGACAATTCAGAAAATAGCAATATTCACCTCTCCATCGCTTGTTACAACAGCTCTTAGTAGGTGAGGTTATATTACATGATTGGTTTATAAGACATGATAAGCAGTTATTGTGGGATGTTTTTAGATTCAATTTAGTCAAGGAAGTGCATAAAACGTAAGCGTAGTGCTCTGATAAAAATAGGATTTTTTTTTTCTTAACTAGGACGGTAACTCGTTTTTTAGTGAAGCTACTATACTGTATACTAAAGCAATAGCCCATACATTAAATATTTTGTTTGTTAACAGCATAATTCTACAAAAAAAATATATATATATTTAAGTTAATATGTGTTTTGGTTTATTAGGTTGCAGTTAATGGAAATGTTTAGTGCACCGACTTAAAATTCTTCATTTAAAAATAAATGGTTGGTCTGACTATATTGTTTCAGCTGGTGCAAAGCACTAATCCTAAGGTTGCTGTCATCATACAGTAGTTGTATAGTGGCTCAAGCAGTACATTTTATTTATAAAGTAGGTTACAGTATGTATGTATGCAACGTAGATTGGAAAATTAGAGTTGTGTATTCACTCTTTATTGTAGTGCTTGAGACACACTTTGTATGTTTCCCCTACTTCAACATCTGGTATCTCAGTGTTTTTTTTCTATGGTTTGACATATGTACATCATTTACACAGATTCACATAGGGTATACATTTGAGGCTCTCCTTAAGATGCCTCTACATTCTGACTGATAAGCTTGCTTCTTCACATTTTGTGCAGGTGTGTGGCTATGTCTGTGTACAGCATTGCTATATACATGTGTTATCACCTCCGTGTGCAGGGTGGGTCTCAGTGTGGATCGCCTGTTGGTATATGCTTATGCAATTTGTATTGTAATGTTATATGTCTGTCATCTGTGTGCTTCTACAAAGATCAGTGTGAGTTAACATATTTCCATTTGGATCGTTTTGCATGTGGGTTCTCCCCTTTATTAGACTTTAATGTCGTATTTTCCACGCACTTCCCTTCAGTCCTAAAGCTTATATGTGTCATTTGCAGCAGGTACCTATAAATGAAACCACATGTCCATCCATATCCAGATGCACATGACTCAGGCATTAGCTTGTATATCACCAAAGCTGTCTGTTTTCACAAGTGTTTATACTATATATGAGATTAGTAGCCTTGCTGTAAATTAGATATGTGGACTTGATATTTGCAGCCTTCCTCTGGATCAGGCTTGTAGCCTCCTGCAGTACCTTCTATGTAACATTGCTGCTTGGAAACGTGGAAAGTTCCTTGCAAAACTATTCACCCCCCCCCCCCCCCCCCCCCCCTGTCATTTTTCTTGTTTTGTTGCCTCACAACCTGGAATTAACATGGATTGTTTGAGGATTTGCATCATTTAATTTACAGAACATGCCCACAACTTTGAAGATGTTTTTTCTTTTTATTGTGAAGCAAACAACAAATAGGACAAAATAACAGAAAAAGTCAATGTGCATAACTATTCACCTCCCTAAAGTTAATACATTGTAGAGCCACCTTTTGCGGCAATCACAGCTCCATGTCGCTTTGGATAAGTCTCTATGAGCTTGCCCCATCTTACCACTGGAATTTTTGCCCATTCCTCCTTGCAAAACTGCTCCAGCTCCTTCAAGTTGGATGGTTTGCAATCTTTAAGTCTGACCACAGATTTTCTATTGGATTGAGGTTTGGGCTTTGACTAGGCCATGCCAACACATTTACATGTTTCCCCTTAAATCACTCAAGTGTTGCTTTAGCAGTGTGTTTGGGGTCATTGTCCTGCTGGAAGGTGAACCTCCGTCCTAGACTCAAATCATGCACAGAGTGGTACAGGTTTAGCTCAAGAATATCCCTGTATTTAGCACCATCCATCTTTCCCTCAATTCTGAACAGTTTCCCACTCCCGGCTGCTGAAAAATGGTGTTCTTTGGTTGATGTGATGTGCTGGGTTTGCGCCAGACATAGCGGTTTCTTTGATGGACGAAAAGTGAAATTTTATCAGACCAGAGCACCTTCCTCCGTACATTTTGGGAGTCTCCCACATGCCTTTTCGCAAACTCAAAACGTGCCATTTTGTTTTTTGCTGAAAGTAATGGCTTTCTTCTGGCCACTCTGCCATCAAGCCCAACTCTATGGAGAGTACAGCTTATTGTCATCCTATGTACAGATACTCCAGTCTCTACTGTGGAACTCTGCAGCTCCTCCAGGGTTACCTTAGGTCTCTGTGCTGCCTCTCTGATTAATGCCCTCCTTGCCTGTGAGTTTTGGTGGGCGGCCGTCTCTTGGCAGGTTTGCTGTTTTGCCATGTTCTTTCCATTTGGTTATGATAGATTTGATGCTGCTCCTGGGGATCATCAAAGATTTGGATATTTTTTTATAACCTAACCCTGACTTGTACTTCTCAACAACATTGTCCCTTTCTTGTTTGGAGAGTTACTTGGTCTTCATGGCAGTGTTTGGTTAGTGGTGCCTCTTGCTTAGGTGTTGCAGCCTCTGGGGCCTTTCAAAATGTGACACTTAGATTGCACACAGGTGGACATCATTTCATTAATTATGTGATGTCTGAAGGTAATTGGTTGCACCAGAGCTTTTTATGGGCTTCATAACAAAGGGGGTGAATACATACGCACATGACAATTTTCTGTTTTCTATTTCTAAAAAAATGTTTTATGTGTATATTTTTCTCATTTCACTTCACCAACTTAGACTATTGTGTTCTGATCCATCACATAAAACCAGATTAACAAAACATTGAACTTAAGGCTGTAATGTAACAAAATAGGTAAAACGTCAAGGGGGGTGAATACTTTTGCAAGGCACTGTAGTTATAGGCATTTTAGTTAATGCTGATATAGTCATGGAATCCTCCAACATACCTCTACGTCTAGAATGGAAAGTTATCCACACAGCACTGCTCCTTGTAGGCATGCAATCAAATGCATAGAGCTTTGCTGAGACAGCTCCTAGAGCAGACAAACAACTGCACATTTTGCAAGCAGAGCTTTCTCTGGATATCTTAGCTCCAGTGTGTGATGCAGACACTTTGTGTGATTAGCTGAGCCCATACTGTACATCACAGTGCCCATAGTTGTCATATAGTTTATAACTGTTCTTTTGTTTATCTGTGAAATCATTAAAACATTTCAAAACAAAGAGAGCAAGTACCTGAATTTGAACACTATCAGCCACATTAAATTTGAAGCCTGCAGCGGCCGTGGTACAGCAGCAAAGCCTGTGGGCTGTAAATTCAGCGGAGTTACATAGCAATAAAATTAGACAAGTCCACAACATACGTGGCGGACATCTAGACCTGTAAACCATGCTTCCGCACGTTGCACATGATCAATTAAATCAAACCCGTGATTAAGGGTTTAGATGGAGCCAATGGTAAAAGAGATTGTCATCATTATGTCACTGAAGAATGGAAGTTATATTTCAATCCCTTACAGGTTTGAAGGACGAGTTTCGATTATATGTATTAACACATTGATTGCCAGGATAGATACAACACGGAAATTAAACATAAAAAAAATATTTGCATTTACAGTGCTATGGATAGGACTTTAACCCCCTTACAGCTCCATTTGCTATTTACAGGATAGTACCCGTAGGGTTTTTGGCTCCATACAGGATTGAATGCCAGTGCGTCCTTAGGGATTTGTAGCAATTTAATAGCGATTTGCAATAGTAACGTTTACTTGACAGATCAAAGGCTTAGCTGAGACGGAGTTCAGATTTTGCGGCTCGTAGGGTTTTTCCGCCTATAACCTGCAGATCGTTTGCGGGTTGCTGAAAGAGGCCAATATAACAGCCGTAAGTCTAGCGGGCTCCTTTACAGGCCACAGATTCTTTAGTAGGAGGAATATAATAGGGCTGTATAAATGCTACACTGCAGGCAGATGCTCTGTCTCAATCATCTTGAAAAATTGACTCATACTGACTGTAAACACCAAATAGCCACAAATGTAACAAAGCATGTGTGTGATATCAGCTAAGAGTAATTTCTGATTACATATTTTATATTTAAACATACAACTTTCAGCTTATTAGTTATTTTGTATTACTGTTGCATTTATCTGCATTTAGAGAAGCTGCAAAAGTTGTTTTTGATGATCCATTAAATATTCCTCATGAATAAAATACTGTAGAATGTAAGAATATTGTATGTTCCCTGAAACTAATTACTTAGTAATAGTCATTAGTATTCTCAAACCCAGTTTGTGTGGATGTAAAGTACTGAGCGCTGTATTACAGATATGTTACAGCAATGGGTCGGCTTGTGTCATTTCTACAGTTATTTTCTTCCATATTGCAGCTTGACTGTAATTGAGCCATATAGTTCAGACACAACAGACTTCTTTATGAGAGACACATTTAGCACAATCTTTATATAAAGCATTATGTTTGTAATGATAGTGGATTCATTGGTCAGTATGACTCTGCAAACTTGACTCATTTTTCTTTTGTTTCAGTAGTACATACAGTAGCACATAGAATATAAGTATTGCTGGCTGTGTGAATCCCATTAAGACCCCATTAGTTAAAAGGCATAACTACTTTAACTCTCTTATCATTAATGACGAGCTCTTCACTTTTGAAATAACCTTTTATTGAATCATTCACCGTTTTTATTGTCTCAGCAAATTAAAAATTGTTGAAATGTAATTTGCCACTGCAAAGCAATTTTTTTAAATGTAATTTGTCACTTAAACTGGTCAAAAAGTTAAGGAAAAACACGGGTGTACTTTACCATTGTTTTTACTAGTGCTCAGATTCGTCACTAACTAAAAACTTCTGTAAAAAAATATGCTCTGTGCTTAAATAGAGCCCTATACAATTGGCTGAATCGCAATTTAATAAGGCTGTATGACTTGTATAGGAGAATAGACTAGGGGCCTCATTCTATTATCGGCCGTAGGCGCTGCGGGGCCACAAGGACCGGCCGCAAGCTATTCGTCTATTCTATTCCCCTCCGGCCGGGGCTTCCGGCAGGCTTGCGGCCGGTGCCTTGCTATCTCTTGCGGCCGCTCGCGCCGGAGGAAATCCTTTGATCTGAAACGGCCGCAAGGAAATCGGCAGCTTACTTGCAGGAAAGAGGTCCCGCTAGCACCAATTAAGCACGAAATATAGCCCAAATAAAGCCATCCTGCACTTTGAGAAGACTATAAAGTGATTTTAGTTGTTAGCAAAAATAGCACATAATTACCCCTATACTCAAATCCGTAAAATAATTTTTTTTTAATATATGTCAAATATCCATGTAAAAAGTCCAGAGTGCTTGGAGCACCTCAGACCTGGCCACGCTGTGGCCGGAAAATAAACAGTTAATGTAAACTCGGATTTGGGCCGATGTGCAAGCTTGAGAGTGGGTTACTATTAATCCTCATGTCCCCCAATATGATCCCTAGCATTTACAGAGCTGTACAGTGCAGGCTTGAATTTATTTTTGCGTTTAAAGGGGAGATCCTTGCGGGGCCGTATAATAGAATCGCGAGTTAACAGAACCCCCGCAAGGAATCGCAGCCTTTACGGCTGATTTACGGCCGATAATAGAATGAGGCCCTAGGAGAATAAAGTTCCTGGATTATTAAATAATGCCTGATGGCCGTTTTGCGGCTAGGAAGTGCAGCTGGCTAGGTTCCTGAAAGGCCAACTTAGGAGCCCAGCTGAGTGTCCTATACAGTTTTTACAGCCTGCAGAGTGTTAGAGTTTGTTATAGAAATCATGTGAATATGCACATCATCCCAGTGATTTTAGTTGTTTTTAACTACAAGGAACTTGTTTGGAAATAGGTGTCTATTACAATACAAGTTGTGCCACCGATATATATTATCACTGAGGATAGGCTCGCTTGAGGCTATTAGCGTATATAGCTAAGTTTGGCATCCAACCAGTTGAGACAACAAGACAGGAGAACCCATTGAACCCTGGGGCTCCCTCCGTTCTTATTATGTTTTTTCCCCTCAGTGTTTAGTGTTGGTTCAGTATAGTTAACCTTAATCATTATCTCTTGTCCTTGAATTTTGAGGATTTTGGTATACTATTGATTTTGGACTATACTCACCAATTACAGTTTGCACCAAGCACATTAATATACAGAATAAACGTCTCCCTGATTCTATTAGCAGCGTTGTTTTTTCTATGTGTTATTAAAGTTCCAATGTTATTATTTTGTGATAATTAAGTGGTGTTAGGCACCTGGAAATCTGTTTTTGGCTTTCATATTTGAATTCTTCCTGGCCTATCTGGAGATCTACTTTTGTGAGCCACAAAATAAAATATTGAAGTATATCAAGAACAGTATTAGAAGGCTCAATAATGAATAAGCTTAGAGGTGCTAGACTCATTGAATAGTCTTAGAGTAGAGGCGATGGCATTCAAAGCAAAAAGAGAATGCCAAAGCTCTTTGGATAGATATACTGTATTATTAGCATAAATAGACATGTAGTTGTTATGAAATAATGGTGAATACACTGAAGAAGATCCAATTGTTTCTTACATAGTATGAAAAGTGGCTAATGTACAATACACCCCATGTCAATCTTAATAAGGAAATTCAAGTGATTCTGCCTTTTTGCTTTATATGAGTAGTGTAATAGGTAGATTAGATGAGATCACTGGCTGGTATCTGTCATCAAAATCTGTGTTTCTAGGAAATGTGTTTCTTTTTCACTTGTTTTGTTGTGTTGATAAGATATATTCTTTTTTTACAACCCAGTTGAATTTAATTGGGTTCACAACTCTATTGTGCTTTGCATTAATCTTTGAATAGTGAAAGACGAACAGATGGCCTGGCAAAACCGCTGTCCATTCTCTCTACGGATTTGATATGAAGGGATGGGTTCATCATTATGCAGAATGTATATTTGGCATGCATCTGTCTTGATTGAGACAGATGGTAAAGGGAAAGAAAAACTTCTGCACTAACTTTGGAGTTAGTCCACATAGAATGGAGATTTAGGATGCCATGTCGATAAGATAAAGCAGCAGGACGCTTACAAAGCCGATACTGAACTTGTATAGGTTGCATGCTACAATATCAGCATTTCATGAACAATTAAAACTAAACAGAGGATTGTGTGCTTTCTATTTAATGAAACATTATTAATTACATGCGGTTTGAATTTTGGAGGTTAGTTTGTTTTGGAAACTGACTACACATTCTGCATGTCTACAGTGATTTAAATGGCTTGTGAAATTAGTATTAAAAAAATGGGGCAAGTACGTGTCTTAAACTTAAACAAAACAGCATGGTGGTTTCAATGACTGCATGTGGTGAGACATTACCTATCCAAAATGTATTTATTTTTAGTTCCTAGGATTTGAGGCGTTTGCCTACATTAAAGGCCTCTGATTTTTTTTTGCTGTTGCCAAGATGTAGATTTAGTTCCGTACAAAATACTTCCACACTTTGTAGTCCTATTTTACACTAAAATAACTCATTTTGTCAGCATTTATGATCTATGTTAAAACTGTTAGAGCGTGAATGAAAGATATTTATGGTACTAAGTTTTGTAAGCGTGTTTTATGTTTTACAGTAATAACAAGCAGTGGCTACAGTCCAAGATCAGCACACCAGTACTCGCCTCAGCTATATCCCTCTAAGTAAGTGACAAATTATTTAACTTATGTAGGAATACTCTATTTAGAACCGTACTTCTGCATTAAACATAGAAGCAATTAATGCATGCATTGTTTTATCTTCTGGAACCAAGGATTTAAAAATCATGCAAGTTTTGTTATTCCATCTTGGAAAAAAAATAATATTTTTTTTTTACGCAAAGCCATTTTGATTGCTTAATATATATCAAGAGCTTAAATTCATCTTTCTGTAATAACATTATAAAAAATGTATGCTTATTTAAATCTTAAAAAACTCTACGGTGTTATAATGAGGCATGACAGGATCCCTGTTACTTTAGCCAACAGCTGCAAAGAATTTCATGGTATATAATGGAACCATATCATCCTGTTACATGAATTCTAAAATCTACTTGAATATTGCTCTGTTTCTTGATTGAACATGGAACCACAGACAATATAATATTTATACTTTAATGGTTATGCATTAATGTGTACACAGTATCGATATACACCACACAGAAGCAGAGCTGGGGACATTTGTTGATAATACTAATATGTGTTTGTGATGCACAGAAATCGTTTAGGGTATGCATTCATAGAGGATCATTGCTGTATGGCATAGTCTAAGAAATTACCATAAAGCAAAGTCAAAAACGCAATGTTCCTGACCATATACCAGTTACTTTGTAGTGATAGTATGAACATAATTGTCCCATGACAAGGTATACTGGGGTAAATGTATTAAATGTATTAAAATTATATTTAAAAAGTGGAGTTAAATATCCCCATTTGGTACAAGTCAATTTATCAAACAGAGTTACAGTCTGTCCCTGCTTCATAAATAGGCTCCATAGAAAATATAGGAAGTGGAATTGATAAACTCTCTGCTTATCACCGCTTATCCCTGTTATCACCACCTTTGTTCACCTCTTGATAAATATACCCTACTTTGGCTATACTGTTAGAGGAGATCCATCATCCTATGGAGAAACATGGACAGATTAGTCAATAAAAGTGGAAGCTTTTCTAAGCATACCAAGACTAGGGAAAATCCATTGTTATTTCCAATGTTGCATCAATGCCAGCTTTCCATTAAGGCAATCACAGTGCATTTTTGTAGGTAGTTATCTTTTAGATTGAGAAGAATTATTAAAACGTGAGATCTAAAGTTCTTTATATAAATATTTTAATAAAGAAAATATGTTAAACCATCTTGCAAACTGCTTTCTCATTATATTTAAAGGACCACTGCAGTTAAAGAAAAAAAAAAGCACTTGCTTGTCAGGTATTACCAAACTAACCATATAAGCAGCCATGTAAGTCATGGACATAATACATTGATTGGGACAATCTAAATTGAAGTCTCTGTTTATGAATACAGGAATCCATTTTGTGTTTATTACATCACATCCTGAGAGCTGGATTGGTGTGTGTTTGTAGTTATCAGTAGAGGGGGAGGATGGAACAGGTAGAAGTCAGGAGGCCATTGTTAATATAATATAATTGGATACCCTCCTCCCTCACTAGCTCAGGAGCAAACTCCTAGCATCATTCAATGCAACAATAGCTCTTCAGATATACAAACACTGGACTCACACAAGCAATGTTCACTAATGTATCATGGATCCCCCCAGGGCCCTGCAAAGGCATTGAAATAATCTTTCCAGCTTAAAACTAGCTGTATGGCTTTTTTTCCCCTGCTTTATTATGTCCAAAGTTTTCAAATACACACTCATATATATATATATATATATATATATATATATATATATATATATATATATATATATATATATACATTATATATATATATATATATATACATATACATTGAACAGTGATAGATGCAAAAGTATATATGTCCATATGAAGACAATTCTTCACAATGTGCAGTTAAACTTGTAAACCTTCCCTTAATTACACACACACAACATAACCTTGAAAAAGGGCAAATTAATGTAGCATTGTTTTCCCTTAATGCACTGACATTTAAAAATGAATTTATAATAAAAACAGAAATAACAGCACAATACATGCAATGTCTTATTAAACAAATCCCTAATAATGAGCAGTATGGCACACTATGTGTTCATGTTACTCCTATTCACATATTTTTAGATTTACCATTGTTCTCGATGGCCCCACTCTTGGGCCCTTGAATGTTGATTGCAATGCATACCTTGACTGTATGTTGACAGTTCAGTGACCATAGACATACATGAATATAAACACAAAGCACCACTGTGGAGGACGCCTAGAATAGAATACATTGAAAGATAATCTGCTGAAATATTTTAGTTGCATTTACACTTAAACAGATTCTCAAAAATCCAGAGTACACAAGAAAGGGTTTTTCACCTTAATCTCATAATATTTTATATGCGTGACTTTTCCAAAATACATTGTCCAGCACTGTTTTTTGTTGTTTTACAAAATTATAGGATATTTAAAACTTAGTACCGCACCTATTATTGTGGGCTGTTGTAGCCTATAAATGTTTAGCCCAGTGATTTGTGATAGACAAGAAAACAAAACAAAAGGGGGAGACTTCCAGAAGCTTTGTTTCTTTACACCGTAAACAGAGATTTTCATAATCCTCCATTAGCTGTAGTACAATTAATAATTATGGGATTATAATAAGGGTGAGTAGTAAAGCTAGCTATTGTGCAGTTGCAAATATTCCCACACCTTAGTATCTTAAGATAAGTATAAAAAGGATGTAGATAACACAAATAGTTTTTTTTTTTTATATTATTGTAAAGTACTGTCTTGGGTATCTAATACAAGTGGTCTCAAACAACTTGAAATAAGTAATGTAAACACTTTGCACTTTTTTGAGTCAGTTTTGAATTGCTTACTATCAATTACAATTGCAAATATTGATCAATAGTTAATATTAGTTACAAGCCAAATTCTGGTAACTGCCTATTTTTTTTAAACTAAAAATGTAAAAGCAACAGAGAAATTATCACTGACAAGGAAGAGCATGTTTGTATTTTTTATCGGCCCATTCATATTTTGGAAATTTGCACCATATTTATATACTGGCATTGTCCACAAGCTCGTAATTATAAATATGAATGATATTATAGCTATCCCACATAGTAATGATTTTAGCAAGGCAATGGTCATTTTGTTTTGTTCTTTTTTTTTAGACCATATCCACACATTCTCTCGACACCAGCGGCTCAGAGCATGTCGGCCTATGCTGGTCAAACCCAATACTCTGGAATGCAGCAATCCGCAGTGTATACAGCATACTCACAGACAGGACAGCCTTACAGTTTACCAACATATGGTATGTTACCCCTTCCTTGCTGTTCTGCAAGTCCCAATCCTTTATGATGTAAATAATCAGCTGTCAATGTATTTCTTATATAGATTTGGGCGTAATGTTGCCAGGCATAAAGACAGAAAGTGGACTTCCACAGACGCAGTCACCACTGCAGAGTGGGTGCCTAAGCTACAGCCCTGGATTTTCAACACCACAACCAGGCCAAACACCATACTCTTACCAAATGCCAGGTATCTTAATGAAAAATTTCATATAAACTACTGAATTATAATAATGTAAATTGATTGTTGTTGCTGTAGAAATATATTCATTTTTGAATAATATAAAATCAGATGTACAATATATTTCTTAGCTTTCGGTTGACATAACACAAATAAGAATTAAAAAATATATCTTCACTGACATACACTGTACAGTTGAAAATGTCTTTATACTTTATCACTAAAGTACACTTGGAAGTGGATACCACCATTTCTACAGTAGATAAAATTAATACATTATAATGACACAAATGCAAATATGTGGTAATTGTTTATCATGAAGCTAAATATTATATTTCCTATCTGCAGGTTCTAGCTTTACTCCGTCATCTAGTATCTATGCAAATAATTCAGTCTCCAATTCAACAAACTTTAGTAATCCTCAGCAGGTAAGACAATCTTCAGTTTATAGTTTGAAATTTGTATGTATTTGTAATTCTAACATTTTACCATTTAAAAACATGGGGTCCTATTCTATTGCCCAATTCGTAAATTTATACACATTTAAAACTGCTCTTAAAATTGCCACATATTCTATTAGCTACTCGCAATCCGATTACAAGTTACCTGCCCACAATCACAACTGGCCAGCTAAAGCTGCAAATTTGGCCTTGGCACTCCATTGGTTTTAGCCCAGCTCGAACATTACGACAGCTAAATAATTAAAGTTACACAAAATTGCTATTCTATGAGACCCATAGCACTAGATTGCAAATCTAACCTTCAACTGAAAAAAGTTTTAAGCTTCTGTCAAAAATATAACGATTACTAAATAGGACTCACAAGGGCTATTTTAAATATTTATTAGAGCAGTAACAGCAATTAAACACACAATACTGTACATTAAAAGCATGGGAAGACATTGAAAAACATTATAATCAATTGCAGATCAGTCTCAATCCCACAAATGTGCAATTAAAAAATATTTTATTTAAACTGTTATATCGATAATAGTATTGATCCTGGGACTCAAGGGGTTAATACATGTCAGGAAATCCACATGGACTACAACAGATGATCTAATGCATTTTATAGAGTGCTAGATTGCGAGCTCGGCAAATGTTACTTATTGGCACTAATTAATTTGTAGCCTCTGATTGCAGATTACATCTAACTTCCATGATTTACTGACATCAAGATGATGATCTCATTTACTATTGACTGTGTCTTTGAAGTAAAGTACTGCCTTGCTTAAATATTATCAGCTCATATGATCACGCCCCCTGAAATCAGACTTAAAAAGGCAAGGTTTACGAGTTTAGTCTTAAGGAGGTAAATTGTGAGCTTGACTTAATAGAATACATCTAAACATTTAGAGAAAAAAACTGATGCCGCTAAAATTACGGGTTAGAGGCATTTGTGAGTTTCTTATAGAATAGGGCTCATGGACTATACGACTATACTGTTTAACGCTCCACATGCTTTATTATAATTATAAGGTAAATAAATGTGATTGCCATAAATTAAATAAATGTACATATGGTTCATGTGTTATCACACAATGTTGCATATTCACAGCTGTCTTGCAATGCCGTAGTTTAACTAAACAACATCCATTAACTGTACAATACATAAATGCAAATGATTTTTGCACTAAAGTACCTGGAAAGTCATCAGTTTCATCCATAACATACAATAATACAAATTATATTACGCTTTGAATCAAAGTGTAAGAAAGCTGACAAAACCATGTGTATGTAAGGAAATAAGTAATTTGGAGCTGATCTTCGTTGATATAATGATTTTTTGGGGCTGAGTACCATCTAGAAGAAACACCTTAATCTTTATTAGCTGACACTTATGTCTCCTCACCTTCCCATTGCTAGTTTCTGTGTTAACAGATGAAAAAACAGTTTTTCATTGAACCTCTTCATAGAGAGTTTTTTTTATTTCTTTTAGTATTTAGTCTGCATCTGGTAATTTACCATGCAAACTGAAGAAAAAAGTATTAGCACTATGACTTTTTTATTTTTCATATGAGCCACCTGTGAAAATGAGCTTTAGGAATTTGTTCTAATGATAGGGTCTATATTAATGCAGCGCTTTCGACATGATTAAGCCGTTAATACCGTACATATTATAAGCGCTTTTCTTTGGTTGGGTGTTAACCCAGTACTAAATCTACCTGAAGTAACAGGATATGGGTTCCTACCTAGTGTTAAGTGCTAATTAATCCTTTTCCCTGCCAAATCTCAAATAATCATTTTACTACTTGACTTAATAAATTGTACCTACTGTTCCAGGATTATCCCTCTTACACAGCTTTCGGCCAAAACCAATATGCACAGTATTACTCAGCATCAACGTATGGAGCCTATATGACCCCAAATAACACTGTGGATGGTACATCATCATCATCATCAACGTATCAGTTACAGGATTCTCTTTCTGGCCTAACTAACCAACCAGGTACAGAACTACATTCAGGTAACATGGAGATGGAATCTTGTTATTATTTGTTTTATTACTGTCACATACATTTGAGCCTTATGTACAATTTTTTTGTTATAGTTATATTGCGTAATTATAAAAAGTCATGAAAATTACCAAAAATAACTTATTTTATAATATGATGTATTATGTGTTTCAGCTGACATCTAGCTGCCATTTACTTCTTAGCTTCCTTGCATTGTGAAGTACAGGTGAATCGTATATTGTTTGCATTTCTGGCACATTGTGAAAGTCTACTTGGTATATAGAATATAAATTAATCTAAGAAACTACAGAATCAGTTAATGGGCTCAAATGACCACCAAAGTGTCATACTTGCAATGAGCACCCTTGAAGAACTTAATAAATAACCATAGTCTGTATTTTTAACTATTATATTCAATTTTGTTATAATGACAGCAAACATTTTACCTTTGATTCAAACATAATTAGAAACCTGGTAGGATTGGGAGGAAAGACCCCTATTCCGTTCTTTTGAAAGACTGACACTTGACATAGCCACTTGATAGAACTCAGTGGAAGAGTAATCGTCCCACTTAAACTACAGGCAGTTTAGCAAGATGAAGTCTCCCATGACACAGGCTAAGTTTAAGTATTATTGGATGCTTCTGGTTTACATGGGTGCTGATATTGACAGTTTTCCACACACTTTTCAAGCCTGTAAAGTCTTTTGCAAAACTACATTGGTTCTTTAATGCATTGTTGGCTTGCAAACATAAAGATTTGTGGCAGTATCTGATGTACCATGCAAGTTAGTTTTCAGTATCAAGGCTATATAGGTGCATTACAATTCATTTATTACATACATTCCTGTTACATGTTGTGTATTGTCACAGAATGTGACCCATTATACTTTCATATGCAAATTGTAATCACAAGGCAGACATGTATTTAAAAATCTCAATTTTCAGGGTTATCTGGATTCATAGCAAATATCAATGGCTTCTGGGCCATAGTCTGATTAAAAGCCTAGAACTTCATAAAACCCAAGTATTTGCTCAATTATCAACACTTAACATAAAACAAATGATTATGGGTATTCCATGAAGACTTGCATTCAATCTTGCTTCTTTCCAGCTTTTTTTTTTATAATTTAACTATACCTTTGTCTCATTAAGTTTAAATGAAAGTATTGGATACTGTTGTTTCTTTCTATCCTCCTTCTCCATTTCACAATATATAATGTCTGGCTCACACTACCTTTGTGTCTTGCCAGATACTGTAAGATTTTATAGTAGAATTTCCCATCTCATAATCTCTTCCTTTATGTCTCCTGTTCGTATTCTTTCATCTTCGTACATTCATGCAGCATTGTCTACACCATTGAATACTATTAGATTCACCACAATTAAAATAATTATACTTAATAACCTTGAGATATAATACCAGCAGCTGTTTCTGGTAATCAGGTTTAGTAAATTTCAGTATTATATCTGAACTGCAAGAGTTTGCTTGGGTTGTATCTTTAAAACACCTCTAATATCTCAAAAACTGACTCAAGGATCATTTCTTTAATTTAATCACCAGCAGTTGTCTATACTTATTCTGCAGGGGTTAATAAAATGGGCACAAAGACAACCAAACAGTTAAACCTACAGTTGTTCAAAAACCATGCGTGCTGACTTGTGCAATTCTAAAATAGACGCATACCTTGAGTTCAGTGAGACAGCTGCTCGTTCCGAATTAGAGATTAGCTTAATGAAATAAAGTTGGTTCTGAAGGTAGAAATAGGAAAGTGAAGGACAGAGCAGCTAAGAGGCCCTTGCAAAGAGCTTGGGCAAACCCCCAAAGCCGTTAGTTCTAATTAATATGAAAACTGATATACATCATCAATTTGTGTTACAGATCCCCAAATATTCAGACCCCAAACTGAAAAGCTATGTCTGTCACTGATGCTGTTTAATAACCAATTCACATTGGTCTCTTCTAGGAAATCAATATGGCTATCTGTACGGGCAGATACATAACATAAAGCTTACTATTTCCTTCATTATAGAACCACTTGAGCCCCACATTTACACTTTGAATATCTAGCCTTGATAATAGAGGACACTTAGTTAAAAAAAAACACAAAAAAAACTTAGCGTTAAATGATTAACTACTGGTAATATATGAAACTGCTGTTTACTGTGGGTAGCCATTGTCTGCCTTGAGCTATTAACTGAGAAGATTTCACAAGGAAGAGTTTTGCAAACATTATATTTTCATTAGTACTACATAAAGCACTTGAATTTAGGATTGCCACTTTTCAATTGTAGCAACTTAATTTGTATTCTGCATTCAAGTTCATTTGTAGAATCTGAGCAATAGACAAAACTGGCAGCCGTTCTAAAGAATAATTGCTAGCAATAATTAAAAAACACACTCATGTGTACTTCTTCAAATAAGCATGTGGGAAATATTGGACTAAAGATGTCCTTTAATGATAGCCAAGACCAATACTAATGCTCAGACAGCCAATATGGGCTCATCTAAGTGTTGTTGTAAGGAAAAATTAAACCTATTTTTTGTCATATATTAAAATGCATAAATAATTTACAGGTTTATAAACAATTTTGTTTTAATGCCAGCAAACATTTTGCCTTTGGTCCTTAATTAACATAAGCACAAATTAAGTATTTCATTATCTTAATTAACTGTTTAAAAGACTAAGGCCCTCATTCAATTGCAATTTGGCCAATTGAATAGGGCTCTAAATAAGCACACAACATATTTTTTTTAAGAAGTTTTTAGTTAGTAAACATCTATCCAAAAGCAAGTTTTTCACTAACTAAAAACTTATTTAAAAATGTTTTACTATGTGCTTATTTAGAGTCCTATTCAATTGGCTAAATCACAATTGAATGAGGCTCTATGCAAGCCTGTAGTTGTAATAATGTGGTCAGCATTAAATATATGCATATATCATATAATTTATATAATTGATTATCATGTTTTAAATATTATCCTGTGATAGAGTTATCAATAAAACCAACAAAGCACCAATATAAAGTACATTGTGTAAATCATATTCAGATTATTTTAACACAAATATTCAGTTAAGTTAGGTAATCATAATATTATTATTATTAACTTTTATTTGTATTGCGGCAACATATTCCATAGCGCTGTACAGGGGATAAGAACAAGGAAAATACAATATTGACAAAATCATAAAATGAGGGGGCCCATTTTGAGCTTAGCATCTTTGTAAAAAGTTATTTTCTTCCAAAGCACCCTACAAGATTGGAAACTCGACTACTTACAATCTATGTGAATAAGACTAACACACACTTGTATAGACTCGATCCATACATGTCATGTATAGTATATCAATCTAAACATATGCAACAAGAAGGTTGGTCAATATTTCCTTGGTTAAAAAACAAAAGGCTGTTGAATAAAATAGTTCCTGGTGAAATTCAGGATTCTTTTTTATATATGTAGTGTATGAAAACATCTGAGCATTAATTTACCTAATAACATTTCCTAATTTTATTTTATTTTCTTCATAAATATGGTTCTCCCTTAGTCCGGAAGGATATTGTGGAAAGCCAGTGCTTTGCAATGCGAATGGTATAGAACAGCTGCCTTTACTATAATGCCCTTTTGGCTTGTAATGATCTGATTTTTTCCAACAGCCCAAGAAGCAGATGTGGTGAAGTGTGATAAGTAGAAGTTTGAAAAGAATAAAAAAAATGATGCCAGAAGTGGTCAAAGGGATTGTAAAATCTCAGAGTCTTGATTATAGGAAGGGAAATGGATTTATGGACAGCTGGGGAATGTGAAAAAGAGGGGAGATTCTGCCATTTAGGAAAACACAAATGTTATTGTAAATTTGTGAAGTGACTGAGTATATATACTCCGCAAACAAAAAGTCATTAAATATATATGAACACATTGCTCCTTGGTGTTTTTTTGTTTTTTTTTCACTTGCATACAAGAGAATGCACTTATTCATTTTTCCCACATGCCATTTTAAATGTTAAATTGGGATTTGCATGTAACAACGTCATGTTTCTTTTTTAAGTAGGAAGCTGCACAATGTTTCCACCCTGCTCGTTGGGGCAGTTTTAAAGTTCACGGTGTAGCTGTAAAAAAAAATTGGGCTGCACTACGGGGCCTAAAGTGAACTTTATTATGAGAGAAAACATGTATAAACAATGCAATCTTGTCAGTTATTCCCACAATGTAATATTTGAGTTTGTAAGGTATAGTATCTGGTGTGCTTTGATTAGCACCAAGGTACCTATATGCTTGTCTGAGAGGAACTAGTGGCTGAAATACATGTTTTCACATTAAACATGTTGTTGGGTTAAAATATTCTTGACCCACAGAAATTGTATAACCACATTTACAATCACTACTAATCACACTAATGTGCAAAATAAGAATATGTTTTGTAATTACCTATACATTTTATTTAAAAGTTGACTTTTACTTCATGTATGGAATGGCCATAAGAAAGCATAGGAAGGTGGAGTTAAAAAGGATGCTAACGTGTTTTTATGAAAATAATTATTTGGGGAAATAAATAATTTGCAACAATTTTACAAATTATGAAACGTGTAGGTGTTTCACTCGTTCTCTGAAAAATGAGTAGGTAAAGTCACAGATCAATAAATACTGTATTTGGAGATGATTTTGTATAAGTAATGTATAAATAATGTATTTGGATGTGATTTTGTATAAATAATGTATTTGGAGATGATTGTGTAAAAATAATGTATAAATAATGTATTTGCAGGTGATTTTGACACAGTACAGAGTCCCTCAACACCTATCAAAGATCTTGATGACAGAACATGTAGAAGTGCTGGGTCAAAGTCACGAGGAAGAGGCAGAAAGAATAACCCATCACCTCCACCGGACAGTGATTTGGAGGTAGGTCCTAATGTTTTTCCCTCATAAAAAATTATATTTTGGGGAATTATGAAAAATAGCAGTGTGCATATAAGATGTAAATAAGGTTTTTAGAAAACTATTACACATTCATGTTGCCAGTTTAGCCTATATTCATGGCTCAAGCTCTAGGGTGGTTTACTTTTATTGGTTGAACATATTTAATTATTTTAGATTCCTGTTAGCAATGTTGATAATTTTCCATGCTAGCATTCAGTTCTGGACACTTTCCCGGATGTTATTGAATACAAATTTAAACTTGTAATGAAGTATTTTTAAATTTTATACTTTAGTTTCAACTTTACAAGTTAGTGATGTATTCAGGTGACATCAGTGACTGTAAACTGGCAGAGAGGCACATTTTAATGGAATTTATATGGATAGGATATACATTTGTATTCCACAAGTACTTAAGCACTTTTTACTGCATAGAGTAATTTTTACTCTATTTCTCATTAGTTTGTGCTACTTAAAAGCAGTGACTCAATTTATCAGCAAGGTTTAACTTCATGTGTTATTATTTTTACAAGTATTATTATTATTACTCAATTTACAAAGTACCAACATTTTCCATAGTGCTGGCATGTTCTTAAGCGGTCTAGTGTATGTAGAATATCTCTGAAAGTGATAGAAAGATCTGACGAAAACAAATTAGAGGATTTGCCTGCTCCAACTATTAATATACATGAGGATGCTTGAATAACATTAACACAGAGTAGAGACAATTAATACTAATTATATAATTGAAATAAGGATAACAGTTTGTGCGCCCCATTAGGTTGTTGTACATGATCACTGTTTCCCTAAATTATTTTATGTGAACATTATTTTTAAGCAGTTCTAATCTACAGTTAAATTGCAGAAAACTGTTGTATAAATGAGTTTGATATATGATTAAAACTACCAGGTTTTGCCTATGTTCTGAAACTAGCAGAACAATAATTCTTTATTTAATATAAATTGGGAGAATTTCCATCTTTCTATCACAAATATACAGATCATGTGCAATATAAATAAATGTATTTTAGGACATGGATTTTGCCATATGTTGCCATGACCAATGTTAAATGAAACACAATCATGACAAATAAACTTAAAATTGTTATACCATGCAGAAGTATTATGTAGATAAGGAAAAAATACACATCCAAAAAATCAGTTATAAAATATACACTAACTTTATAACTGAAGTTAATATCATGCTGTCATTGAAAGTGTTATGATTTACAAGTGTAGTATTATTATATGTTTTTTAGAGTTTCATGTTTGATATGCCTGCTCATTATAAGTGCACAGCATTTTATAATCTTTTTAATATTATGGCAACACTGCAGACAGCTTTGCGTTTTCCCATAATAAACTGCTTGCATGTAAATGTGTGCAGCATTGCCATATTTTATTATATTGCATTTATTTTTATCATGAATATTTTTATAGTTTAAATAAATTATGACAGCAACTTCACACACTTTAATTATACTTGGGTTAAACATTTTTGACTCAATAAAAAATAGTGGCAGTAAGTTAAAAAAATAAAAGTAAAGTGAATTATGAACGGGAGCTCAATCCCATACAGCTGCGTGTTCTTACTGCTAATACATGTGGACGACAAGAGCTTAGTTAACAGGCATCGTGTAGCTGTGTAAACAGAAAGGGCATTGAGGCAGCAGTTCCACTCGTTAGGTATACTGTGAGAAAGCTTTCCTAAAGTGGTCTCAAGTCACTTCTCAAACATTAGCATCTTTCTACATAAATATGCATTTATATGTATTGTATTTAAGGGTCAACAAAATATTGATTATCATACAACAATTTTAAAAATAATTCTTTTGTTATTTTTTTATAACAATATTTTCATTTATAATTATTTGAAGTGGGTTTGCTTCACTGAGCCAAATAAATAAAACTGTCCCAATATTTCCCTTTCATGATGAGATGAGAGCACTGGCAAAACATCTAGAAATCTAAAACTAGAAATGTGTGAAGTCATAATCTCTCTCTGCTCAGTGAAGCTTTTGCAACATAGTAGACCTGCTTGCAATGTTTTAGGTAGTTTATTTTATTGAAACTCCCAAGATTCAGGGCTAGTAGTGGGCAATATGCAATGTTGCTCCCAAACTCCGTAGCACAATACCCTTTTCTCCTCCATACAATCATATCATATTCTCTTGCTCCACCCAACTCTTCAATCTTTGTCTATTCATATAATATATTGACATCTATCTCTCTCTTTGTCTATGAATTTTTGCAAATCATGGCCCCTATGCTAATCGGGCAGTCTAAATTGCAGTATAGCCGTAAATCGCCCGTGGGATCTTTTTTCTCCTACGTTACACATTTATGTTAATCTTTAGCTCCCCTGCATTCCACCACTCAGCCCACATCCGGAAATCCTGCCTTGTCCACAAGATATTTTAGTGTAGGATGTACCCAAACCAAGCTTTATGGATGAGAAACAGCTCTAGAAACCAATAAGAAATGAGAACTTCATGATTATTGTAATGAGTAAAAGCAAGTACCGTAACTATGGCAAGGAACTATTATATTTATATATTTATATTATTTTAAATTAAATATAGGGGACAATTGTATTATAGCTACAATATATAAAAATGTGTTTATTTTGTGTTTATATATTATTATATATAGATAATGCATTAGAGCATTTGTTCCAAGGCAACGTGGTTTCCTGAAATGTATAAACTCCTTTAGCACTGGGTAGTGTGTTACCGGAGATGTTGTATAATGAAACGGACATAATAATACAATATCATATTTTTGGAATACGCATATGTTGATATTGTTTTTGGTGCTTGACTTTAACTACTGCTACGTTTTGCAATGGTCTTTGTCACGGATAAAATCACCTTCACTTTTTTACAGTTATTACACTGCCCTATTTTGCGAGTGATCCGTAAAATCTTTTGTTAGGGCAAAAATCAGTGGAGATTTGTGCCGTAATATTCAGCTTTGTCGTACAGCAGTCACTCGTAGCAGTTTTCTCACAATGGTTCCGGGATGGGGGATTAACATAGCTAGCGGCATTTACTTTGGCCTCAAACATGGTGTAAACTGCAATATTGGGGATTTACATAGGGCTCCTTGTTTGCTATGTAACAGAGAAAAGGGTTAAAAGTAAAAAACATCCCTTTTGAGCACAAGGTTGCCAGTCACTGTTCTGGACACTTCTCAAAGTATGTAAGATAATAGCCTACAAAGAAATCAGTTTGAGCACTGTCAAGTACAGAATTGCTCTATTGTCTTGCTTGGACACGTGAATTATAAATAATTTTTAAGTTATATGGAGCCAGTAGTAAAGATTTTAGACATCAGAATTAGCCTTTGGTAAATTATATATCAGTACATGTTTATCAGGCTACTGTCCTACATTTAAGCCCTTTCCCTTAAGCAGTTTTCAGAGCCCTTCCCCCATATATAAAAGAAAGCCGTGACCAGTTCACATATTTATTCCTGCCAACAAATTTGCAAATCAGCTCTGGCTAAAGATGTTTTAACTTGGAGTCAGATGACAGTCCTAATTTATTAGCACTGGAGGGTAGCAATCCAACATCTTCTGACCTGCAGCATGGTGTATGTATGTAGTGCAGAGCCAAAATCTGATCTGGGGGAGTTTTATCCCCTTTTCTTCATGGCTACAATCTCAGAATCCCATGTGAAGCCAGCATTCTCTCATTGCTTATCTCCACAGGACACTTCCTGAGACCCCTGCCTTGGTAGATAAGCCAGATAGGAAGAGGAATTTCCACAAGAGCAGGGCTTTCCCACAGAAAACTTTTCTGGAAGCTAATAAATGAACAATAAAGTCAAATTTAGAAGATAAACTTCTGAATAACTGGCCAACATGTTTTTAGAAATTGAGTCTGATTACATGTACTTTTTTACTTTTGAAAATAAGCATTTTTCATACTGTAAATATGGGAATGCCTTGGTGTTTATAGCACAGCACTTAAGACGTGGCCTGTGTAATGTTGCTGCTCCAAATTAAACAAATTATTTGTTATTCCGTAATAAATTATTATGTTTGGAAATATAATTATTTTCATATTGAGTAATATGGAATATGCTGGCAGAAACCTTCAGTCAGTTGGACATGTATAATGGTCGGCAAAAAAAAACTATGCTCCGAAATTGAACATTGTATCGTAAACATGCTGCTGAGAGATGGTCACTGAATGGCTATTTTGAAAAAAAACAAAAAAACCCCATCTTTTAAGTACTTTTTAATAAATAAAGTGTGGCTGTTTAATGGTTCACTCATGTCCGACTCTCTGTGACCCTATGGACCGCAGCACACCAGGCACATCTGTCAGCTAGTGCCTCTCTGAGCTCCATCAAGCTCATGTTCATTGCTTCATTGACGGCATCTATCCATTTCCGCCTCTTCATTCCCCTTCTTCTTGTGCCTTCAATCTTTGCCAGCATCAGAGTCTTCTCTAGGGAATCCCGTCTTCTCAAAATATTTGAGCTTTACCTTCATGATTAAACCGTCCAGTGAACAGTTTGTCTTGATTTCCTGTAGTATTTATTAATTGTATTTTCTGGCAGTCCAAGGAACTCTAAGCAGTTTTCTCCAACACCAAAATTCAAAGGTGTCAATTCTTCTGCGCTCAGACTTCTTTATGGTCCAGCTCTCACATCTGTATAAAAATAAAGTACATAAAGTAAATAGATAGGTTGGCATATTATATTCCTAATGAAATCCAGAAAACTTCCATATTCTTTTAATGCTGCACATCTCGGCACACTACATTGGAAACTTTCTGAAGCAAAGAACTTGATTCTTCCGTTAAGGTACCTCTATATTTTAGAAAAAAACTCATATAAATGTGAGTAGATTAACAATCTAACATTAGCATCTGTGTAAGCTGTGAAAATTAAATCATTTTTAAAGAAATTTCTGCTTGCATATAGAATATGTCCTTCTTGTCAGATCCAAGTACTTCCTGACAGCTTTAAGCGTGAGAGCAATTTTTCTCTACTGAATAGCAGCCAAAGGAGCAGAGGGAGAGGGAGGAGGGATTTCTTAAATTATTGGACCATTTAGAATTTGACCCTAAACTCAAGTAGTTAGCTTGCATCAATAAATACCTACACTGTCCTGCAAAAATGGAGTGAAATGTTTCCTACCTAATCATGCTTTGATTAAATCTATTTCCTAATTAAACAAATATAAGATATATATATATATATATATATATATATATATATATATACAGGCATCCCTCGACATCCGCGGGTTTGACACTCTTGGATTCGACATTTGCAGTTTTTTTTTTTTTTTTACTGTAATCATGCAAGATCTGGCCAGGGAGCCCTGCGTTGAGGTTCAGAGGGGGACACTAAACACCATCCCCTTGCCTCAAAAGGACGCTTGGGCCCTAGTAGACGGCCCAAATGCAGCCTTTCCCCTTTCTCAAGGGACAAAACATGGGTAAAGTGATAGTTTACCCATGTTTTCGTTATTCGTGGATTTTTTTACATTCACGGGGAACCCAGGAACGGAACCCCCGCAAGTGTGGAGGGTCTACTGTATATATATATATATTTATATATATTTATTTATTTATAACAAAGTGGTCATCTAGAGTTCTTGAAATTCATTTCTTATTCATAATACAATATCAGTTTCACACAAAAAGCATAAATCCTCCAATGTAATGTTTTTTTTGTACTGAATAGTTGGGATCTTCTAATTCACTCTCCCTGGATCTGTGGTGCAGTGTGTCAGCAAATAAATAATGTAACGCATCAAGGGCATTGGTATAAAGCATCAATGTCACCTCACAAAAGCATTAGTGTTCTTGGCTTGAGGTTCCTTTCTCAGAGGGAAGGTCTTACTGGATTCTCCAGTAGGATAATACCACAGATACAAAGACTGGTTAATGGGAAATGTTTCAAAGATTAAGTGACATCTTAAGAGTGAAGCTTTAGTTTCTTCATTAGCCACTGGATTTCCTAAATGGACAATTTCCCAGTTGCTTATGGCTTCAGCCATCCACAATATTATTTTGTCTATGGAGAGCTATTTCCCATGGCATATTTTCTAGTCAGGCCCTCTTTTTAACCAGTAGCTCTCTAGACTTGGTGGGGGAATCAGAAACAACTGTTTGTTAGTTTTTTTTATTTTAGCATTTTTACAGTGCAGCGTAAAATCTTACTAATGTAAACTATATTTGCCCTCTTATCCTAAAGTATACTGTTGCTAACATGTGGTTGCTAACAGTAGTGTAAGTTACAGCCTCAGCTATTTAAATCAAATAGATTAATTTCTTGTGTTTACAAATTATAATGTTTTTTTATAATTAGCTGCTGATGTCTAATCTAAGATAGGTATAAATTGGTGAGACATTTTGTAACACATATAATGTGAACATGATGCAATGTTGGTTCCAAATTCAGTAAAAAAAGAAAGAAAATCGACATCCAGCTGTTAAGTTGCAGGCAACAAACTGGAATGTGTCCAGTCTTTCCATGAGGGTATAACATATGTACTTCACAAGTAGACCTACAGAGCTTAATTGTGTAGTTCATTGTGTCACTGACACACTCAGTAAAGGAAATACTATGCATATGCTAAGGGGAAATAAGTATATGTAAACAAATACACATTCACTGTACATTGTGTTATTAATGATAACAAGTTAAAAGCCTGTAGTATGAAAGTATGTGTTATGTTAAGTAGCCAGTCTTACATTATATGATGTCTTAGTAATAAAGAGCCTCATTCAGTTGGCCAAATTGTAATTACATGAGCCCATAATGGAGCCAGTAAATGTTACTGATATTCAGTTGAATACATGTAGTAACTTGTATTCCAATTGCAAGTTACAGGCTCAAAATCACTGCTGTTGTCAAAAACTCTGTCCTATTTGCTCTGATGTTTCAAGTCCGTAAATTTTACCAGTGCTAAAGACACAAAATCAGTATTCAATACAAAAATTCAACAAGCCCACAATTGCCTTCAAACCTGTAAATGGCAAATGTTTATAAAAATTATAGAAGTACTTGGTAGGACTTGCAAGTGGGTTAAATACCTGTTCGTATAACTGCAGCAGCAAATAAACACACACTACTGTACTTTAAAATACTGGGAAAGCAAAGAAAGGCATGAGAATTAATAGCACCACACTCGCAAATCTTCAAAGACATTTTTTTTTTTTTGTGTTATATCGATCCCGGAAATCAAGGGGTTAATACATATCATGGAACCTGCATGAACTAGAACAGTTGCTTTAATGATTTTGATAGATTTCTACATTGTTGGATTGCAAGTCTGATCAAAAAATGTACTTCTAAACACTATTTGTAGGTTAAACTCCACCTTCTACTGATTCTCATTTACTAATGGCTCTGTCTAAGAAGCATTGCGAAAACCAATACGAGGCACCAACGGAAAATCCGCTAAGACGGACAACATATAGAAACCGCCATTTTACGCAAATGCGGAAGTACACCACTACGCTAACGGTTTAGCCTCGCGCACGCACAGTATTACACTGCACACATTCACCACGCTTATAGAGCAGCTCCACACCACTAATGCTGCAGCAACATCAAACAAGGTTCACAGCTCTTCAACACAATGCTTCAAAATAGGTAAAGTATATTCATTTATTAATTGATTACATGTTTACTATTACACACAAAACAACATTAGCTCACTTACAATAACATTGCCGTCATTTTTTGACGGGCAAGTCGCTAGTTAAGATATAATGACAGACACGCAGCCATAGGAATATTATTAATAATATTGGTTGTAATCATGGCATCCTTCTTAATCTATAAATACCTGGATTTGACGTGCAGCTTTAGTTCAGTTTTTCATTTGCAGTGCACTCTTGTTTCACTACTATTTTCCTTTGCACTTGTAGTGGGGATCAATGTGATCTCATTTTATCAACAAGACCCCTGATCATATTCATATTAACTGTACAATGAGGTTTGACATGATACATTCCTGAGAACGTCTTTAGGTCGGATTTGTATGTAACTCGGATCCCTGATGAATAGTAATCATAATAATAACAATACTATAATGGGTCATGTGTGGTAATAATAATACAGTGTAATACTGTAGTATTATTAATAATAATAATACCCCTGATTGTCCAGTGATTAGGATTTGGTGCTTTCACCGCTGCAACCTAGGTTTGATTTCACACAGGGAACCAAGAGGTCACACCATCCTGAAGCCATGCAGTGTTGGGCCTGGTCAGTACTTGGATCATTTACCACCTAGGAATACCAGGAACTGTATGATGTGGTCCTCTTGATAAGGAACTGGCAACCCACTCCAGTATCTCTGCCATGAATTCCTAGCGGATCGGCAGATGTGTTACGGCCCATGAGGTTACATAAAGTGGGACAAAACTGAACAACGCAAACACTCACACACTGTAATAATAAGTTACAGAAACTATTGTGTTCTTTTTTTTAAAATGTAATCAGAACATAAAAACAAACTCATACAAAAAAAAACTTGGATCGTCTGTAACCCGAGGACCTCCTGTATAATGAGGAAATTGTGATCAGTAGACTGAAGATTGCTGCACACTAGTGATTTTGTTACATTTACAGTTCTTAAAAGTTTTCATTAATTATTGTTTTGCTCTATTTAAGAAATACCGTACATAGCTTGGTATGTATTAGTAAAATATAACTGAATGGAATCATAAATCTATCCAAAAACATTTTAACTTTTTTATGGTTTACATATAATTATACATGTATATAATATATATAATCATTTTCTCGTGTTTTTGCAGTTAGACTACAACATGCAAAATATTGAAAAATGAATGCCTAATTGTAGCTCTTTTCTTTTTCTTTCCAGAGAGTGTTTGTCTGGGACTTGGATGAAACAATCATCATTTTTCATTCTCTTCTAACTGGAACATTCTCACAAAAGTATGGCAAGGTAAGATTTTGTATTTAAACGTTCAATTAAAGCATGCACATGTTATATTCATTAAATAAGTTAAGCCACAAATTATGGCCACTATTGCAGGAGCCTGAATGAGAGTGTGATTCCACTGGAAGTTACATTACCATTTAAACCTATGGTAAAGGGACTTGGAAGGTTTCTGGATTTCACTAGAAATATAATATACCTATGTCACTGTTTCATAGTAACCAATCAGGGGCAACATTCTGCACCATACTACTTCAGAGATATCTGTGCATTCATGAGCTACAGAGGGCAGACCCAAATAGATACAAAATGAATGATTTTAAACAGAAAATAAAACAGAGCTTTTAAGCATGTCTTAATAACATTTCTATACCAGTGAAGTCTTACTTACTGAGTTTTAACGTTTCAAAGAAGGATCTAGTTCTCATGGAAATCGAGAATTTCTCATCAGAATTTTTCTAGTTTGTGTCCAGCGCCTTGTGGTTCCAATAACATATATCACATAAGGCTACTTCTTGGCATAGGTAAAACCAAGCAAGAAGAGATGATGACATTACAGGGATAATGAATTTGAAATTCAGTGACAAGTTTGCAGTAATTTTGCAAGAATTTTAACATTGATATTAATGTATTAAGTAAAACAGTATCAGCAATATACACATACTAATGTGGTTCATACAGAGAACACATCTGCTGTGAATCATATAATTCATTTTTTACTCAATTTCACGTGGAACTAACACTTTTCTTTGTCTTGTTTTCTATGTCTCTCTCTCTCTGCAACTTATGGCTCTACTGCCAAAATTGTTTCAGTACAGATGAATATATTTCTGTAGACTGTGAATTATATTTTCTATGGTAAAAAACGCTACTGCAGCTTCAATGAAGCACCTCATGTGCCCTGCTTCTGAAATATACGGGTTTGACTTGTTTCCTCATTATAATATAAATACCATGGATATCGAAATGCATATATTTTATCTACCCAGGTAAGGGCTTGATTACATGACTGCTGAAGGAAATCTCAAAGCAATAACATAGCTCTTAAATGCTGCCTGTATCAAACCCTTACGTATAAACCCAAAGGAGTGATTGCTGTTTGTGATATGTTCCCTGTTTATGTACACATGTGTTTACACGTGTTTACCTAAAGTGCAACTATAGGGCTCCTGTAAGAAATGTCTTTGAAAACCCTGTGGACACTTGCAGTACACCTAAACCATACTTGTAAACTCAATAACATGTAGCTATAGCTAAACCCCTGTCAAAAACGATTACATAATAAGTAATAGCCCTTGAATTGAAGCTATATACTTCATTTCCATGATTGCTGCAAGGAAGGGTTGATATAAAATAATAATGAATGCAGTGGGTTAATGACCCCCCCCCCCCCCCCCCCCCACACACACACACACCTACACCTCGTTATCCCCTCATCTATAATAGGAGCCTGGGTGTGCCAGGATCTTCTGGTCCACCTCTTCCCCATATCCCCCTGTGCTTTGTGGTGGGGTGGGGCATTTAATCCCTCACTCCATGCTTGTCGAAAATTCCATCCCCCAAAAAAAGAAAACTGACGCTCTCTAAAAGAAAAAACGAACAGAGCTCCACCTCTGAGAAGGTTTTTCTAGGCTTTCTGATTGGGTGAAATGTGTTTTTTTTTTTTTTTTGACTGGCCTATTTCAATGAGCTTGAGCAAGGCATAAGGGACATCAATCATGCCAGAATGAGGAATCAAGAATAAAGAGGTATTTTCCCTGGATCGGCAGAAGAAAGGACTAAATCCACATTTTATGTGCCTGCTTATCCAGGTCCTAAGAATAAGGACCAGGGTGTTTGTTGGACAGATCATCCAAGGAAGATATTGTATTAATTAACTTATTTTTTCCCCTAGAAGTTTAATTGTTTTTTGTGGACCCCAGTGGGTAGGATAGGGTCCATGGGAGTCTATTAAGACTCCTATTGTAGGGGTTAGGGTGCAATGAGATCCATAGGGACCCACATGGTAAGGGTTTAATTTTAGAGACAATGGGGGTCGATAGAGGCCCAAGTGGTAAGGAGTTAATTTTAGATACCATGGGGTCCATAGGGATAGTGTAAATGGTAAGTTATACATTGTGTAGCACAGTAAAAAACACACATCATCATCTGTAATGATATAGGAATCACAAAGTTGTGGAGACCAGTAGCCAAGGTCAGCAATAATCCAGTTCAGCAACTTGTAGGTTAAACAGGAACAAGCTTTTATTGAAGGGATCAGGAACCAACAATAATCTGGCAAGGTACATTTGACAGGAAGTGCCTTATATAGGCCAAGGACCAGACACCTGACCAGACACAGCTGAAGAGACTTAGGTACTGATACTATTGCTAGCAGAGTCAAGCTTATAAGGTCTCAATGGAATTCACAAAAGGCAGGCTGGCGCAGTGGTAGGGAAGAGGTATAGCAGCCTCGGGACCAGGGTTCAAAACCCAGCAGAGTCAATTCCTCACATCATCATTATACACATGATGAATCTTTAAAGTTATTGTTTTATAGCTTGCACATAAATACAAATTAAATATTGATCAGAAAATAATAATGCAGACAAACTGTAAATCTCACAAAGGGGCAGATTCTCTATGCTTACCGAATCTAGGGGTAATGATCTATATAGAAAAAGTAAAGGAGAGCAGAATGACAGATCACTGCGGAGAACACAGGGTGACAGATCAAAGAGTGCATCCTCTTCACTGTTTACTACTAATCCACTAACACACATGGACATTGACATTATGTAATTTCACCATGCAATTTAGACTGCACAATACCATTTATTCATAATTTAAATTCAGTTAGAAACAAATAAGTAAAAAAAAAATGTTCTCTGATAATTCAAAACGTAACAGTACGTTCCTACAGTTTCTTGTTGATAAACAAATTAAGTAGCTTAATTACTGCTAATTAGAGTAATCCCTCTGTGACATAGTGATAAGTTGCTGCGTGTTGGATTTTGGAGTTAGGTTACATAGTATACAAAAGTCACAAACTATTTTATTTTTATTGTAATACCACGTCAGTTAAAGCCATTCAGGAGCATGGCTATCCTACTACTAAACCTCTGGCAGTGTTTGATAAATGCTACATGTGATACTCTATCCAGTGACATCTATGCTATGATGGTATTCCTGGAAGCACTGTGCTTGGCATGGCAAATGTGGTATGTTCCTGGAATGATGGCCCTCACAACCCCAGAGACACTCCTCCAAGAGGCCTGCAGGAGTCAGACACCTGCTGCTGTTGCCTATTCTGCCATTGAATACTTTCACCCTCCTGCTGTGCTTACAGGTTTATCTACATAGGTAGCCTTCAGTAATACTTACAGTGTGCTTGTAACATACTTATTTTGATGTTTTGTAGCTGAAACTACCCAAGGGCAAGGTGAGAATACCACTTGGTTCAATTATTCTTTTTTACACCCCTTTATCTGTATAGCCTATGTTGTAACTGATAAAGCTTAAAAGGAAAATTCTTGCTCCAGTAAATGTATAACTATACAAGTAAAGGGAGGTGAAACCAAATTATATATATTGTGGAGGAAGTGATCTAGTTGGCAGTAATAATCTAGGTCATAATTAGCATGTATTTTTATGTCTACAAAACTTAATATTGGAATGCTGCTGTACAATTCTGCTTAACCATGGATTCAAGAAAATATAAAGACTGATGGATATGCCACACATTAAAGGGTCAGTGTTAATGCTTTAACTGCTTGTAAAAATACATGTGCAAACAGCAAGAGCTATAGCCAGAAAATGTAATTACAAACACAGTAACACAGTTTAACTCATTAATATCCACTGCCGTACCCTTCTTCAACTATCCCATCGTCCTGAGTACTGCTGATCAGAAGAATAAACATTTCCAGCCTTGATAACATATCATTAGAAAGATTTGGTAATCTAAAGCATGCTCACTTTGGAGATGCAGTGGGCTATGGGATTGTAGCTATAGCTACCTTATCCTTCAAAGCATTCTACAGGTTACCAAATCTGCCTAATTATTGTTATCTTAGTTGCATTGTTTGTTCTTCTTTTCAGTAGTACTCAGGGCAACAAGAGATTTGTGAAGTGGTATAGCAGTGGCAATAAATGACATAAACTGTTTTTTAAATAAGATTTTCTGGCTAAAGCTTTGCTTTTCTGATGTTCGCATGCATATTTTTAGTATTAGTTAAAGGGCACAGTTAATTCAGCACAACTTGGAGCACACCACTGTAATGTACTCCTGAAAACATGTTGAAATACTTTTTGAAATAGGTGCATTTTTCACAGAAAAAATCATAAATTAAGTATCTGTTTATATGAGATTTAGGCATGCCTCCAGAGAGACTGACAGCAAGCACTGTGTGCAGAGAGCAGATCAGTAAGATAGTTAATCCTTCCCAAATTCATCTGTGCAGGGAAATGCCTGCTGAAAACTACTACATATGTTACTTATGGGTTAACTGATGGCTGATGACATTCCTGAAAGCAAGTAAAACCATAAATCTTTCTGTTCACCGAGCTTGGAACTGCCGGCAGATGCTGTTAATCATAGAACAGTCTGCAGTGTGTCTGTAAACAAACCTAAGACTGCAAACTTTTAGCTGTTCTTAGTGAAGCAATAGATCACTTTAACATAAAATCTTGTAATCTTTCACACCATGAAGAGCACAAACAGTGAGGTAAATGGACCTTTAATGATAAACAAAAAAAAATGATTTAACACATAGGGCTTAGATTGGCTCTTTAACAATTTGAAAATAATATTATCAATGCCATCAATAAATTTCCCTGCACTACAATTTTGTGTATTTTTTGTCTCATACCACATACAAGTGATTCATAAATAGAAATAAGCTAGTAGTAAGTAAGCCTACTCTTTGAGCAGAGATGTGATGCTCTTTTTTAATTTCCCTGGTGGGAACAAATCCCAACCTGCATCTATGCATTTAGCTCATATTCATGACTAAGTAATCTTGGGATATCAGCGGACCTGGCGAGAATATTACAATCTGCAGTCTCATGCTTTGGCAGTACACACACAGTCACTACTTATTCATTGATTTGCTGCTGATTACTACTGATCTCTTGCTGAGAGCTCCTTTCTCCAAAGTCCTGCTATTGCTCCGCTGCAGTGTTCTTTACATTATGTCCCCTAACCCAGCGGGAGTAGTCCTTCAGTCTTGCACCATTGTTGTTTACATCTTGGGGGAATTTACTAAGCATCTCAAGTGCATCTAATGTTATCTCCTGCATTTCTATGTACTGTTTCCTATTTGGAAAAACAGCCCTTCTTACGTTATCTCAGCTCTTCTCACCTCATGTCAGGTGAAAAGGAGCTTAGTTAATTTCCCTCCAATAACAATGAGCACACGGATGACCAATGCTGTCTGGCATGTTTTGGTACATGGATGACTATGTTTTTTTTTCTAGTATGCTATCTATGGTATAGTACTTTAAAATATACAGGAGCTTCAGAAATCTCAACAGAAATCTCAATTACACCATTCACAATGCAAGGCCCGTAGCAGTTTGAAAAAAAATAAGTTACGGTCCGTAACACTTTGCAAAAAGGGGGAAAAAAAATACGACCAGCGCCACTTACAAAGAAAAAAAATACGAGGTCAAAAAAATACGAACTTAAAAACGGCCAACATCGCACATACAAAAACAACAAAACCACAAATAAAATACAAAAGAAATACAAAAACAAACAGCAGGGACAGCCAGGACGTGTCGGAGTGAGGTTGCATGACAATTTAAACACAATTTGCAGAGTTTCGAAAATCGCCTAAGCGACAAATAAAATGGCGGGCAAAAAAAACAGAAACGAGGCTGCACGACCTCTAACTATGGAAAACACCGCCAGGCACATAAGACTTTTACCCAGGAGCATACAAGGTACAAAATACACTATTAGGAAGGACGGAAAATGCTCCAGACCCGCGTAACACATACACACGCGCAGCCATTTTACAACACTAACTTGCAACTAATAACATTACCATTCTAAAATGGCGATTTACACAACTAAATAAACGCTTTGCCCTCGCGCACGCAGCCTATTTACACTGCACATGTCACACATTGCTGACACTTACACCTCAGGTCAGCAACAGTCCAAATGTACATTGCATGCTGCAGCAAAAACAAAAGACATTGTTTGCTCTTCAGAATATTGATTGCTGCATATATTATTTAGAAAAAGGTAAAGTATATTACATTTTATTATTTAATTAATTAATTATTAAAAAAAAAAATATATATATATATGTATATATATATATATTTATATATAAAGAGAGCAGGGGAGAGGCTTGCAATGAGCGCAAAAGGTGCTCAGACGACCAAAAGTACACAAGGGTAGGGGCTCGCAATGAGCGTTGAAGGTACTCAGAGGACCAAAACACTTACATTGTGTGTCAAACAGCATTACCTGCCTTACAATTTTATGAGCGTCATTTTTTGATGGGCAATTCGCTAGTTTAAATATAAAGAACAACAGATAAAGATGCTTTTCAAACCCGTTCTGTAAATAATTTTACAGGAGTATATAGATTACAGAGGATAGCATGGAAAAACATCCAAAACATACATTGGTACATACTATTGCATAGAGTTAAAAGCAGATATTGAGTTAAGCCATACCCAAACAAATATTGAAGCTGTATAGGGCAGTATATAGCATGTCATTAATATCAGCCTTATTAAATTGCGTATCAGTAAATTTAAAAAGGCTTTATTTAAGCACACAGCATATTTTTTTAAAGAAGTTTTTAGTTAGTGAAGACCTGGCTTTTGGATAGAAGTCACTAACTAAAAACTTCTGTAAAAAAAAATATGCTGTGTGCTTAAATAGAGCCTTTTAAATTTACCGAATCGCAATTTAATAAGGCTGTATATAAGTACTAGAATATTGCCCGTCAAAAAATGATGGGAATCAAATTGTAAGTGAGCTAATGCTGTTTGGTGTATGGTAATGAACTAAATAATACATTAATAAAGGAATATACTTTACCCATTTTTAAGTAATATATGCAGGAAGCATTGTGCTGAAGAGCTGACAATCTGTTTTGATGTTGCCACAGCATACAATGTGTGTTTTGAGTGTTGTGGAGCTGCTGTGTAAGTGTCAGTAATGTGTGCAGTGTGTAGTGTAAATAGTGTGCGTGCGAGAGGAAAATCCGTTAGGGTAGCTGTGTACTTCCGCATTGTGTAAGTTAGTGTTGTTAAATGGCGCCTAATGTGTGTTACGCGGCTGTGGCTGATTTTGCCTCCTTGTTCTTCGATCTCGTCCGGCTTTTTCTGAAAATCTGTATGTGTTTGGTGGTTAAAGTCGTAATTTTGCGAGGCTGCAGCGTTAGCAACATCTTTGGATAACCCGCAATTATGACAACTATATATGTGATAAGTGTAAGGCATAATAGTATTAAGGACTGTATTCAAATCTGCAATCTTAAAACTTCAGATGGGTTAAACATTACTCTTCAGGCTTGGACCTTTCTAACTTGCTTAAGTGAACAACTTCTTATCTCTTTTACATTCAAGTTTTAACCAACCCATAGTGAGTTTTAAGCAACACATAGTAAGTTTTAGGGCCACTTGTGTAATCTATTCAGTGAATGCTGTCAGTGGTAAAAATGAAGTTGTGAAGAGCAAGTGTGAAGTAAGAAAACAGTGATATATCAGCTCCATAATACATTAATTCTATATAGATATGTGAACAAAATGTTTGTACATTATTTAGCTTAATGATACTGCTGGCTGACCTCACATAGATAAACATAGCCAGTTAGCATATGCATATATATATATGTGTGTGTGTAAAACGCATGGGGTACATTTTTCAGTTGGATGAATAATGTGGTTAAAAAAAAGTAGTTGACAAAAATAACCCTAGTTTATCTATTTACTACAATTGCTGTTACCCATTTAAAAAATAGGCTTCTAAAAAATTAGGAAGTGGGTAATTGATTCCACTGTTTTAACCCTCCTTTTTGTATTGTTTTTGATAGTGTATATATAGCCTCTTATGCCATCACAATAGTAGTGTCAGGTCAGGTCAGGTGTCTAAAAGACACACGTGTTATTATTCTGATTGACTTAGAAGTTGCATTTTGCTTTTTGTTTCAATATTTTTTTTTATTAAAGACAATCACAGATGTTATGTCAACAATTCATAATACAAGTCAAAGCAGATGAAAGTGTATTGTTACATGCATCCTTTTCAAGTAAGATTCCTGTCTTTGATATACAAAGAATAAAGTCTATGTTACTCCAGGAATCTAGCGTTTCTCTAAGATTTCCAACTGTGAATACACAATATTAGGCCATCTCCTCAATAGCCTTCAAATTTGCCCTCAGCCCTCTTTCCCCGCTAGCTTTAGTTTCAATATTTTTTTATTATCATACAATGATCCCATTTGAGCTTGTAGCACCCAGATTGCTCAGTGTAACATACTAATACTCCTCTGCGAGTATCTCTCCTTAAATTTGTACCTATAGTTTAACTTTCTTGTATTTTATATTTTATATTGCTTCTCTCGTTCCTTTAACTAATCGCTTGTTATACTGCCCATACCATGGCCCTTGTGTAAACCTTCCTATCTAACTAGATTTAGCAGTTTATAAATCAACAATGAGGAGAATTATATCCCATTAGTAGTTCTATAAGGTGGAGTACACTTAGAATCCTTTTTGATATTGAAGGTCTAGGGGAGAGAGGAGAAAACAAACAACTAAAAACCAAACAATTATCCATTCCAAGTCCCAAAGACAGTCCACAGATTTTTTGACTAGTGCGTACCTACCTGCCCCCGTTTCAGGACATGATGCAGTCAGCCAGCATTTTGCTTTTCATGAACTGTTACATGTTTAAAATGTGTTGTATGATGCAATGTATTTGTTTACAAGTGGTATAGTGTTAAAAACAAATGCTGATGGATAAGGCTTTTCTATACAATTTAGGCCGAATGAGTGGATTAATAGGCTTCATGTGTGGCCCATTTATAACTCTCTTTGAAGTGTTACTGAACCAATTAAGCTTGGTGTTACTCTGCTGTATTTTATTACAGGTCATGATCTTATTTTCCCTTGACAATCGTTTGGAAGTAGAACTAGATTAATAAATTGTGCTTCTAATTACAATGGTTAATATTGTATTTGAATTATTTCTGCTACACATATACAACAGCCCACCTATTGTGATTAGATGTGTTTTACACATAATAGTGTGAATGCTAATTGAACAAGAAGGTGCATATAAATGCAGCCAGCCAGACAACTCTATTTCATTATTATACAATAACAGGCTGAGTGTGTGGCTGTTTATTACCTTTCAAACATATCATTGAACAATTAAGTTCAAGTATAAATTCTCCCTGTGTGATCAACACCATTTTCTGACTATTATTACTATTTGTAGTAAGGCAAGCAAGGCTCATGGGTTGCAGTACAGTGACATATTTACTGAACTGTCTAAACTGTATACTCTATATATATTTATATAAACATATATTAACACACATGCACTTAATGATTTTATATATGTGTGTTGTAATGCTGAGATAGGGATGTAACAAAGGGAAAAAAATGAGAAGTTGGAATTAGGATACCTACAGTAATTGTAGTAATGGGCAATTTGTAGCAAAACACTTGTCTTTTTATTACAGAACTAGGCCCCTACTCCATGGCTCCCGTAAGATCTCACATAAGGCTGACTACGGGAGATTTTATAAGAATCCTATGGGGTACCTGAGCTCATAGTGTGTAGCGGGTTATAGATGGAGGGGTCAAAAGCACCCTGCGTTTATATTTAACCCCTTTGCTGACAAATTTTAATTGTAACGTCTTTCCTGCTAAATGGAGTGGACAAATAGACTCTTCTTAGATGTTTTGAAGAAAGCATACAAAATATTAAATGTGACTTATTTAACAACATTGCTTATTTCCAAAATTTCTGTATCACTTATCCTGGGAAACAGTTTATATAGATAGATAGGGATAAGAGAGGATGTTAGGACTACTGTAGTATGTTCAAGTTAGGTAGTTGTTCCATAGTGTTCGCTATGGATACTGCTAAAATTTAGGCTAGGAGTTTTCTATTTTTTTGCATGGACATAAATATTTTTGTGTTTTATTATTATTATTGTTTATTTGTAACGCGTCAACATTTTCCGTAGCGCTATACATAAGTTGTGATCAAAGCAAAACAATATTAACACATTACAAAGAAGGGCCCTGTCTTTGAGCTTAGAATCCAGTGTCCATAGTGCTTTCCCAAAGCACATTGCAAGATTGAAAACATAATCTTTTTCGGCGATTACTCACTTTGAAAAGTGATAATATGCTGCTAAGATAGTGTGCACAAATGCCATTGTACTTTACAGTAAGCAGTGTCTCTTGATGGAGGATACATCCTTTTGTGCTCCAGAATACCGATTTTTCTGTTAATTAGTATCTGCTAATATATTCCAGTACAGGGCACTCATTTAACTCCATCTGCTAATCAAAAGGGGAAAAAATAAAAATGTTTTAAAGTCTGTATATAATGGCAGTAAGATTAAAAATACTATATACCTTCTAGTGCAATCATATAGTTAAGGATATAGTGGTCCTCATATATCCTATGCAGAAAGTCATTGGACCCTTAGAGGCATAGAGTATGCATAATAAAGTATTTAGGTCACTAGAGAAAAGGCATATATGACATAGCAATAAGTGTGTAAATACCTCAGGTATGTAGGTGCATAGGTACACCATTACCTTTCTCATGGACGGAATCCTCCATTCCAGATCTCCTCCTTGAGGTATATGCCAACGTATAAGGCCAAAAAATTATAGGGTATTGGTAAATAGGGCCAAAATTTCCCTATAAAAATGAAACTAGGACTAAATAGTTTAAAAACAAAAAACAGAAACAATTCTGACCGGTTTCGTTAGTACAGAGCTAACTTCTTCAGGGTGTTTTTTGTATCTGTGCCTTCCATACTGTCCCTATACTTGAATCTTTTACCGGTGGTTCACTACCTAAGTGGTCAGTTTTTTCGCTGTTTTTTTACCTTTCCCCCTTCTCTTCCTGTATTGTCCCTTGCGTAATACGTTTCTTACGTTACGTTGCGCTGATGATGTCATCAAAAAAAAACTTTGGGGCCCCCATTTAGCAATCATTTATAATATGGTGGGCAAAAGAGAAATAGAAGTCCTCCATCGTACAGTAGTACAGTAAATAAATAGTACATCTGTGTTCACATTTGAATGTCTAAAACAAGTTTAAAAACCTGCTTCCAGCTCAGAACTCCGAGAAACAGTTATTACACTGCATTCTGGGAAGTTGAACTGGGACATGCAAATGTGCCCACAAATGCCTTGCTCTTCAATCCTTAGCCATTATCAAACATGGCTTCCTTTAAGCTTATGCATGCTGTATTACACAGCTTTAATGCAAAGCCAATGTTGGATTAAACACAAGTTGAGTATCCAATCCATGTACAGCTGTTTCAAGCTTACTGGAGCAGCATGGAGCGGGATCTCAGCCTGTGTTGTGGACTTTATGAGTAGGTAGTTCACCACAGCAATCATTTATAATATGGAGGGCAAAAGAGCGATAGAAGCCCTCCACCGTACAGTAGTACAGTAAATAAATAGTACATTTGTGTTCACATTTGAAGGTCGAAAAAAAATTGTGGGCACATTTGCATGTCCCAGCTCAGCTTCCCAGAATGCAGTGTAATAACTGTTTCTCAGAATTCTGAGCTGGAAGCAGGTTTCTTAAACTTGTTTTAGACCTTCGAATGTGAACACAGATGTACTGTTTATTTACTATATATATATATATATATATATATATATATATATATATATATATATATATATATATATATATAAAGAGTGAGATAGATGTGAATGTCCAGCAATCCAGTTGAATAATCAGAGTATTGCAGTGAATAGTGATACCTTTTTTATTGTACAGACGTATTCATGATAAAGCCACGAGCTTTTGAGAGATAATGAATCTCTTTATCAAGTCAAAAGCTTTTTAACTTGATAAAGAGAAGCATTATCTCTCGAAAGCTTGTCACTTTATTATGAATACGTTTGTCCAATAAAAAAGGTATCACTAGTCACTGCAATATTATTATTATAGTTTTATTATAGTTTATTTATAATGTGCCGACATATTCCGTAGCACTGTATATAAATTAGGTTCAGACAATGATAAATACACTGATTATTCAATATATATATATATTTATATACATGTATTTAACTAAGTAAAACATTTTTATGCTAACATGTTCCTCTTCTGTAGTGTAGTACACTCCCGCAACCCCCCCCCAGCACCAGCAGCACCATTCAGCCCCACAACCCCTCAGTAGCACCATTCAGCACCCCCTGCACCACTATTCAGCTCCCCAGCAGCCCCATTCAGCCCCCAACCCCCCAGTAGCACCATTCAGCCCTCCAGCAGCTCCACTCAACCCCAGAAGCACCATTCACCACCCCAACAGCCCCATTCACACCTCAGCAGCCCCATTTAGCCCCAACCCCATGGCAGCCCCAATCAGCCCCAACCCCTAATAGCACCATTCAGCCTCCTTTGATTTACCCCTCTCCAGTGCCATATATATATATATATTTATGTATTAATAAGTAAAACATTTTTATGCTAACATGTTCCTTTTCTGTAGTGCAGTGCACCCCCTCAACCCCTCACCGCCCTCAGCAGCACCATTCAGTACCACAACCCCTCAGCAGCACAATTCAGCCCGCCGGCACCACCATTCAGCTCCCCAGCACCACCGTTCAGCTCCCAGCCCCATTCAGCCCCCAACCCCCCATCAGCACCATTCACCCCCCCAGCAGCACCATTCACCACCCCAGCAGCACCATTCATCACCCTAACATCCCCATTCACCCATCAGCAGCCCCATTCAGCACCCAACCCTCCAGCAGCCCCATTCAGCACCTGACCTCCAACAGCACCACTCAGCCCTCCAGCAGCCCCAGAACCCCCCAGTAGCACCATTTACCCCCTCCCAGCAGCCCCATAACCCCCAGCAACACCGCTCACCCCCGCAGCCCCTTTCACCCCCAGCAGCCGCATTCAGCCCCCAACCCCCCAGTAGCACCATCTAGCCCCTCAGCAGCCCAATACAGCCCCCCAGCAACCCCATTCACCCCCCAGCAGCCCTATTTACTCCCAGCAGCCCCAACCACACAGAAGCACTATTCAGCCCCTCAGCAGCCCCATTAACCCTCCAGTAGCATCACTCAGTCCCTCAGCATCCCCATAGCAGCACCATTCACCCCCCATCAGCCCTCAACCCCCCAGTAGCACCATTCAGCCCCTCAGCAGCACCAGCAGCCCCATAACCCCGCACAGTCTTATTCACCCCCCAACAGTCCCATTCAGCCCAGCAGCCCCATTCAGCCCCCAAAAAATCATGCAGTACCACTCACCCTCCTATTACTTGTTCACTGTGGTCCCTGCTCCGGTTGTCTCATTAGTAAGAGGCTGGATATCCTTCCCCTGCTGGATCTTCATACTGCAGGGGAGAGGAATCCCTAATTAAGTCATGTGACCCTGCAGTAACAAGCTCCGGCAGGGGAAGGATATCCAGCCACTTACTAATGGGAACCGGACCAGTGACTACAGTAAACAAATAAGAGGAGGGGGTTGCCGGGGGAAAGGTAGTGGGCAGCAAGAAATGAAACTCAATATTGCAGTTTCTAGTTTAGGAACTATCACGGAACCAATGTAGGACATGTAGCCATTCTATGTGCACTAGAAACTATAATATGGAGTGTCACAACTTGTTGGCATTCCCTTAACACTGGGACATGCTCTGAAAGTTGTGCTTCAGGGATTAAAGGCACAAGGAAAGCCTACAGGAGAGCCGAAGGGAGTTAAAAAATTAGAAATATTTTATACGTCTATTTAATTGAGCTAGTAGGTCTTTCACATAGCGAATTATACTTTTAAAGGTCCATAACTTGTTTTACCAATGTAGTGTAGTAACCCTCTTAGCGAAAATGATGAGACAAGCTTTTTTTATTTTTCGGAAAACAATAGAATTTTAAAGCTCAAATGTTATTTTTTTATCAATTAATTTTCTTTATGAATCATCAATTATTTATAATGTCTTTCAGAAAATAAAATAAATTGAAATAAATGTACCACTGCAAAGCAACTTTTTGACATTTCACTGCTAAAAGTATTAATATTGTTTTATAAAATAGCATGCTTTTATTCACGTGAGAGGCTACAAAATGTCTGTATTGTGATACCACAATAATAAGGCTTTCTTATCTTTGTATTGGTTTGGATTAAGTAATACATAGTCCCATATAATTCCTCGCTAGTACAACTCATTTGTGGTTGCCTTTTAAAGTAAACTGTTACATACAATATTGTCTGTTGAACATTTAAAAAAGAAACGTTTGAAGTTTCAGAAGGTATGGAACTCATCCAGTGAAGAATTTATCTTACAAAGGTATCACCTACAGTGCTGCAACAACATAGCTTTTCGCCAATAGATGTCATTGCTAACATGGTTACAGGAATTCTGTTTAGCACATCTCCCATCACAACCCGAGCTGGTTTTATGCCTTGGAGTGATCCTTCATCGGCACATAACATTGTGTCCTTCACACCCTGCCCTGTGCCAGCATTACTGAACCACTCACCCCAGTCAAAGTATAACAATCAGTACTTTTAGATTGCATCTTGTTTAAGCGTCAGCAGCTTTTTTTTACATTTATTGATTAAAAATAAACTTTAAGCTTGGGTTTACCTAGTAGTATAATAGAGTGAGCAGCCTTCTTCAGTATATGATGATGCTTAAGATCACAGCTCAGTACTTCCAAAATGAACTCGTACCCACTTTATGTGCATTTTACAAATATGCATTTAATCCTTGAATGAATATCAGTATGAAACACTAGCATTTAAATTGCATTAATATAAATGTAAAGACTGATACATTGACTGTGATGACACCATAATGCTTCCACACTTCTATTTTTAGCTATTTACTGCAGTAACGAATTACGAATGCTGGTATGTGACCCATTATGACCTATTGCTGATGATGGTTTTTGCAGCTGAACACCAGTTGGCAGATTCAATTTTCTTCATTGCTAAACTCTTAACCCTGTCATCCTGCACTTTCATAGCCATAATGAACTATACAAGTTATTTTACCATAAGAAAGGATATTGTAGTTATTTATTTATAATATGTGGCTGAATCTATTGCCGTTTTTCCCTTTCAAGCCACCTCAATTTTACTGTTGTCTTGCTGGAACCAGAACAGCAAAAGTTAATAATTTGTATTTTAAAAAATCAGCAGTGCCAACAACACAGTTTATGTCCCAGATGTAAATATGTAGTCTTGTCTTTTAGAAGCTTTTTGTTGTGTATTTATGTATAAACTAAAATATGTTCTTCCATGCGCCAACATCTCATCCTAGTGATACTTGTTGTATAATAATGTCTTCTTCTACTCTAGCATATGAACCGTTTCAATTATAGTGAAACTACACTTGGAATATGAAGCACACTTAATTGTAATGTATGAATCTAGAATGCTGATTTATATTATATTTATTGTTTGTTTTTTTACACTGGATTTGGTTCTACATCCACATACATTATGTTTGGCAAAGAAAATATATGAATAAGAAAAGAAGATTACTTTTATATGGAAGCTACACAAAGTTTTAATGATTAAACATCAACATAGAGAAACTGAGTATGTTAGATTTTGGAATATCACCACTGTTTTCTTCTTTGGCTTGGCTATTAAAGCAATATTTTAAAGTACATCATAAAAGTGTGAGCCATTTTTTGCCATGTTTTTATGGGAACATATATTATTATCATTTTGGTAAACCACATCCAGTGTGCATAGTCTCCTGGGTCTTGTGGTAAAGTCACAAAAGAGCTTAAAAGACCAAGTTTGGTGGTGATGTCATTAAATAAAAATAATGAGTTTGACTCATAAGGCAAACCAAGCAAGTGACCTAGAAGTTAAGAACTGGTTTTCAACAGGAAGCCTAAAAATAAGTATTAATAACATAAACATAGTTGTTTGTCATTATTAAATAATAATACTTATTAAGTCAAATATATTAATAATTAACAGCTTAAAAATAAGTTAATGTAATTTACTTGTAATAACCCAGATTGTTAATGAATACTAATTTCTCTCATTGAATATGATCCAGAAAACTATAGATTGATACTATAGTACTTCTGTAACTATTTCAGGATGCTGGAAGATATTAGGTGCTGGAATAGAATTATATAACAGTCACTATAGAAATCTGTATTGAGATAAAATAATTACATTTAGTAGGATTTTTGAACAAAAAGAAAGATACATTTAAAAAATATATAACGTTTATTGATTGCTGTGTGTGATATTAGACTTCTAATACCCTCACTGCAGGGAATACTCAGGTGTTACTCACTATGGACAGATCACCCATTTGGAATCCAGTGAATAACTACACCTGCACCTTGATAATGCCCCAGACATTGCCTATTAACACTTGATTCCAGCACTGCCTTATCTCCTTTGTAGTCATATGTGTTGGATCACAATCCAGGCTTGTAATCTAAGATCGAGTACAAATCCTTTCTCAGTGGGGAATGGGGTTCAATAAAATTTTGTTGATGAGACAGCACATGTGTTGGAAGTCTATCATCATCTGTTAAGTTTATATGGTACATTCCTATTCCCTTATTAACAGTTTTTTTACCACACTGTGACACTGATCTCTCGCTGGCATGTGTTAGTTAATCTGTGCTTTAAGATTTAACATGTAATAGGGACTTGGGGTTTGAGATTTTCCCTGTACACTTGAGCAAAACACTGACCTCTCAGACATAATTGTGAAGTATATATTGCATAGTCAGCCCAAGGCTCAAGGATAATCTCTATTGTATATTTTTTCTGAAAAAAAGGATTAGTTTGCAGGTGAAAAAACAGTGATCATCTGCCCTGTGGATATTTAATTATTTGGGGGGAAAATGTATTCACACCACAGGAAATGTCATCTATTCATGCACTCATGCAGTTTTCATTTGTGCTAGTGAACCCAAACATATATTGTAAAACCATTATCCTCAGCTGTTTTAATCACTAAATATGAATGTAAATTATATTCTTAAATGTAGTGCTATACCAGCGCTATAACAGTGTATCTATATCACATGAGTTAAAAAATATATTTTTTTGTAATACATTTTTAATTAAAGGACATTGTAGTTTTAAGAAAAAATGTACCGTAATTGTGCCATGGACATAAAATCATATTTTTAAGATTATCCAAATGTTCTAAAAATCTGTTATGTTTGTTAAAACACTTCCTGAGAGCAGGATCATGAGGGTGTGCTTCTTTATCTGTGACTTTAGGAAGGGTGGGGAAAGAGCAATTAGATATTTGGATAATATTCAAATTGACACCAGGCCCTTTCCCTCTCACAGCCCAGAAGCAGGAACTTTGCATTTACAGATGCAAGAACTGTTTTCAAGAAATGGAGACGCCCCTCCTACAGACACGCTTCTGCCATTGTATAATGGTGTCCTCCATGGTCCAGCAGAAGAATTAAACATTATTTGTTTTCTATTGAAAAACTAGCTGTATTTCTTTTTCCTGCTTAATTATGTTCTTTATCAGACAGGTTTTCAAACGTATATCATTGTTTCATTGTACAATATTTGTTAATACATTTCATATTAAAAACAACGATCTATATTATTTCCAAACATTTGATAATCACCAAAACTGTATAAGCTACATACATGGTGGGCGGATCACTAAGCATCTCAAGTCATCTCCTGTTTATTGTGCACTATCTCCTATCAGCCCATCTCACCTTATCGGAGCTCTTATCACCTCATCTCAGGTGAGAAAGTGCTTAGTAAATTCCTTCCCAAGGATTCTGGGTAATCATATTACCTATTGCTTTTATACCTGTTTCAATACACAGCTGGAACAAAACAATGAAAAGAAATCCCATCATTTTTACTAACTCAATTTCAGCACATTTGAATAGTTTATCTTTTTCGTTCAAGCCTCACAAATCTTAAAAATGGAATTCACACCTAGCATTGTGTGCAATGTGAATCTCTGACATTGCACTGCAAATATTGAGTAAATATATTAGGTTAAATTAGGCATAAAAAAAGGATTTCAATGAGATGTGTGTGTATATATATATATATATATATATATATATAGAGAGAGAGAGAGAGAGAGAGAGAGAGAGAGAGCTGTATTTCTTGCAATTCTATATATATATATATATATATATATATATATATATAGAGAGAGAGAGAGAGAGAGAAAGAGCTGTATTTCTTGCAATTCTATATATATATATATATATATATATATATATATAGAGAGAGAGAGAGCTGTATTTCTTGCAATTCTGAGCAGGATCAAGTTTTTTTTATCTTGTTTTAGATGTTCAAATGTGAATACGAATACACTATTTATTTACTGTTCTACTGTACGGTGGAGGCTTCTGTCACTCTTTTGCCCACCATAAATTAAATGTTATTGTTGTGTATATATATATATATATATATATATATATATATATATACAGTATTTATTACCATGTAAATTATGCTAATAGAGAAACCATTAATACATACACTGTTACACATTTGTAATATACAACCAATAAACTTGGACAAAGAGAAAGAACAGATCAGGAAAGAAAAGAAGGACAAATATTCCCCCATAGTCAGTTGTAGGCTTTTAATCCAAGAAAACACTTTACCAGCTTTCAAAGTTTGGGAACACAGGGAAATGACACGAAAATGTAACCTTTTATTTTTTTCTCTCCCAATGACTCCATCACTTTGGCTCACCATTAAAGGTGGCTATAAAATGTGTCACAGACTAATAGCATTGTGAAACAAAGTTAAAAAATGCTGATAGTTTTCCTTTATATGAATCATTTTATTCCGCTTGCATTTCTCATTGAGACTTTGTAATACTTCATGTTTTAAAGGATTCACCAACAGCTGTGACTCTTGGACTGCGCATGGAAGAAATGATTTTCAACCTCGCCGATGCACACTTATTTTTTAATGATTTGGAGGTAAGCCAGAATCTTTGCTCTACATGTTACTATATTTGGTCCCTAAGTGCTCATTCCAACAGCTGTTGATGAGCGGGGATATACAAACTTGCCTGTTTACTAAACAAAAGTAAGTGAGTTTGTTCACAGATTTTTTTAGAACCTTATTTAATGTTGAAATGTTCTATAAATGAAAGAGTGTGGTCCTTAAGGCATCACTAATTTGGGCACAATGCTATATGTATGAATTATGTAATAAATTAACAAAATGAGTAGTTATGTAAGTCATGAGTATACAATAATTTGTTAAAGAAAATCTTCGGCTTAGCTAACACTCAGCTGGATTTACTAAGTATCTCAGGTGGCTGATGTCTATCCCTTTGTTTACTATGTACTACTTCCTACGGGGAAAACTGAGATCACAGCCCTTCTCACCACATCAGTCACTTGGGATGCTTTCTGAATTCCCCCCATGTTGGGTATATTGATCAAGTGGGGATAAAAAGTTGAGTTAAATATCTCCATTTCCTATGTTTTCTATAAGTTAAAGGAGTTAAAAGGACACAGTCACTCAACAACAATCTGGTTTCATCTATAGACTCTACTAGCCATTTCTCTTTAAAGTAAATCAGACCTGAGACATTCCATTGTATGTGTGGCTCCTTTATGTTAAAGTGTGTTTTATAGCTCTTGATATGGGTGAGGTAGGGGATCTAATTGCATGATAACCTTAGGGGTGAATTTGATAATTAGTTAGTGTCTGCAAGATAATTTATATTCAGAAGCATCCCATCTGAATAAGAATATCGCAGGAAAAATACTGTTATATTTTTGAGTGGTTATTTACAGTAGCAGTCATCATCAAAACAGACTAGAGATTGTACCTGAATTCAATGTTCATCCTAGGTTTTTAATACTTTTAGGAACAAAGGCAAAAATATATTCTGCCATTAAAGCAAAATTAAATACAATAGATAAAAACTAAACACTGTATTTATTTTAGATGTTTTGACAACAATTTGCACATTAACAAGGCATGTTCTACATAAGAGCATAATATAAATATGACACTTCACGGTTCTTTAAAGGACCATTGTGGGCAATTATTTCTATATGTTCTTTTGAATTATTTGAATTTAACAATGGGCAAACTGTTGTAGAAAACCAAAAAAAGTAAGCTTTCCATGTTTTACTTTTAGAATAAACTATTCTTTACTGCAGAGATCCATTATCTTTTCCAATCTGATCCTTCAAACAGTTTTTTTCAGTAGTGTGTGTCCTTGTAAATTAATTTACTTTTCATTAGTCCTAGTGAAAGCATTGGGACTTTTAGATGCCCTATGCTCATTGGGAAAGTGATGATAGACATTAGAATTAATTGCACAAGAATGTATATAAGGAGAGAAATACTCTCTAAATGTTCTTGCAAAAATGTATTGAGTAACCTGTCTGTTTCAATTTTGATCACTGCCTGATAATAAAAACTATTGAAACTAAAAACAAAAAAAAGAACAACTTCATCCTTATGCAGCATTTGTTCCAAGTTCCCAGTGACCAATGGGGGCGAGTTGTTGGTCCAGTCTCCATACTTTATGATCTTGAGTCATTCACTTAATTTTTTTGACTATCACAAAACCCTAGATTATACATTTATGGAGTGAAATGTGAAGTATGGGAAGCATTCACTATTATTTTGACTCCTTTGTCTAAATGCAAACAAAAGGATGATTACAAATAATTTAGAGGGGAAAAAAAAGAATTAATTGCACAACAGTCTCAAGCTTGAAAATCTACAATAAAAAAATATTTAGTTTTACATTTAATTTCCATGTTATATCAATCTCGGTGATCAAGGAGTTAATACATATCAGGTCACCCACATGGAATAGAACAGTATCATCGTTCATTTTTATTGGTTTTTAATTTGCTGGATTGAGAGTCTGATCGCATATCGTCTAAACACTAATTAATTGACGTTTAAACGCCATGTTTTACTGATGTCATGATGACGGCCTCAATTACTATTACTAATTACTAATCGTTACTTACGAGTTTGCTTAATTGATTATGATCTTATGCTACTTATGTTTACATATGGTTACGGATTTGGCTTTCAGCCATGTAATTACGGGCTTCTTCAATTTAATAGCTCTGTAACTGTTGCAATTTTCTAACTTGCATACTTACAGCCGGTATGAAGGCAACTTCGGGCTTGGAATTTAATAAGACCCTTAGGCTCTATTTTCATAAACAGTCAAATATAGTATAATAGAATATGTGACCAAAGCATTGCTCCTAACCACATGTATGCTGCAAACAGTGCTACTAGCAGAATACATTTTATTAACGGAACTGAGAGTAATGCATCAATCCCAACTGTGCAAGTGTTACAGTATTTTAAGTGACACATTGATATTCTGTTTTTCCCCATTAGTGCTTTTATTTCAACAAAGGCTTAGCCACCGCATTTATATAATGTTTGCGTTCAGTTAGTAAAAGCAGATACTTATTTTCTCCAGCACACATTTCCAACTCTAGTCCTCGTGGACTGTTAATAAATGAGATTTTAATGATATGTTGCTTGATCACAGATGGGCCCGTTCCTATGAATTCTTTTAATTGTCTCACAAGAATTCTTTTCTTGGAGACAGAATATGAGTAATTTCAGATTGGCAGCCGAAAGAAATTCGTGACATGTTTGTGAAAGGATATTGGTTAACGGATTTATTTCCTTATAAAAGCAACTAAATACAATGTTGTTGAAAATCAGAATTATTATGGGAAAACTAGAGGTTTTGCAGTCATGTTTATTGTACAGTAAAAGCTTGCAAAGTGTTCATTTTTAGTACAGTGTTATATAGAACAGTACTGCTGCACTTCATGAGATGTAGTATATTAAAGCGACATAGCAAAGATCCCAGCAAAAATGCAAAGTACAGATATAAATTAATATATTTGCAGTTGGCTGGAACTTTAAATGTGGGTATTCTAAACATAAACTATCTATACATTACCTTCCCCTTTCTATGTCCCCTTATTAAGTGCCATTCATTATATGTCAGCATATAGGTTGATAAGGAAGGCAAGCATGTCAGGTTGGTATAAATATGTATAATGACACAGACTTTCACATTTAACTCTCGCTGTGGCTATAATTATTTATCAAACTAGGCATACTCTCCTTTATCAGCTCCTACTGTGAGCGTTAATGGCTCTTGATGAGGAGAGAGGTAGGCTCTGTATAGATAATATATGCTTAAAATACCAAACCTCCAAGCTCAGTCGTTTAACACCTCAACTTAAATCAATTACTATTATATTTATTTATTTCTGTACTTCCATGAACTGTGATAGATGGGCCATTTTATGTGTCACTTTAATTTCACAATAAATGGTGGGACTTACTAAACATCTCAATTGTGTCTTAACATGCATCCCTTCATTTATTACGCACTATTTAATTGTGGAAAAACTGAACCCACAGCCCTTGTAACCTCATCTCAGGTAAGAAGATGCTTAGAAAATTTCACCCATAATTAGCACAAATGTTATGCTATATGTCATTATAGTTTCAAATGACATATAAATAACTTTTGTTGCTGTATTGTAAACTGTTCTCGTGTATCATTACAAGATAAGTATATTTTTTGTCACACCTACACATTAACTATCCTAACAAAAATAATATTAGTTTTTACCAATGTTTATTTCAATTTGTGATATCCAAATGAATATTTGAGCTTTGTTATTCCACCACTAGTGCTGTAACAATGGGAGAGGTTACTAAATTATCACTGGCACCAGGGGCGGAACTACCGCTGCAGGAACCGGTGCAATGCACCGGGGCCCTGATCTGGGAAGGGGGCCCAGGGATTAAAAAAAAAAAAATGTCTTTACCTCAATTGCCCTGGGACGGGCCCTCACCACAGCTCCTCCTATACCATATTAGGTAAATAATTTTTTCTCTGCTATGCCACTTTATTTTTGTTTTCTGATCCCCTATGAGCCCAGGCATCCCTGGGATCCCCCTAAATACTCGCTACCCCCTATGAGCCTGGCATTACCTGCGATTCTCCCTTAAAATGTGTTACACAGATGCTGTTTACAAAATATTAGAAAAATCACAATATGGCCTTTATAATTGTCAATTTTTGTATGTAATTAGACTGTAGGTTCATATATAACGTACCGTCTGCTGTAAAACAATGGTTTATGAATCATTACTGCATTAGATATTACCAGATGTGCATTATTAAAGAATACATTTTGTTCATATAGGGATAACAGTAAGTAGAGGTAAGCTGTTTTATTTTTAGGCTTGCTAGATTTTAGTACGGACAAAAGCTCTGAATAACTATATTTAGGATTAAGTCGAGATATATGCAATGAGGGAAAAAACTTTTGTCCACTGACGAAGAAATGATCTGGCTATAATTTTAATGGTAGGTGTATTTAAACAGTGAGAGACAGAATAACAAAAAAATAAAAATAAACACATGTCAAAAAGTTATAAATTGATTTGCAGGTCAGTGAGGGAAATAATTATTTGGTCCCATATCAATCAGCAAGATTTCTGTCTCCCAGGTGTCTTTTATACAGGTAACGAGCTGAGATTAGGAGCACTCTCTTAAAGGGAGTGCTCCTAATCCTAGCTTATTACCTGTATAAAAGGCACCTGTCCACAAAAGCAATCAATCAATCAGATTCCAAACTCACCACCAAGACCAAAGAGATGTCCAAGGATGTCAGGGACAAGATTGTAGACCTACACAAGGCTGGAATCGGCTACAAGACCATCGCCAAGCAGCTTGGAGAGGAGGTGACAGCAGTTGGTGCAATTATTCGCAAATGGAAGAAACACAAAATAACTGCCAGTCTCCCTCAGTCTGGTGCTCCATGCAAGATCTCACCTTGTGGGAGTTTCAGTGATCATGAGAACGGTGAGGAATCAGCCCAGAACTACACCGGAGGATCTTGTTAATGATCTCAAGGTAGCTGGGACTATGGTCACCAAGAAAACAATTGGTAACACACTACGCCGTGAAGGACTGAAATCCTGCAGCGCCCGCAAGGACCCCCTGCTCAAGAATGTTCATGTACAGGCGCGTCTGAAGTTTGCCAATGAACATCTGAATGATTCAGAGGAGAACTGGGAGAAAGTGTTGTGGTCAGATGAGACCAAAATCAAGCTCTTTGGCATCAACTCAACTCGCTATGCTTGGAGGAGGAGGAATGCTGCCTATAACCCCAAGAACATCATCCTCACCATCAAACATGGAGGTAGAAACATTATGGTTTGGGGCTGTTTTTCTGCTAAGGGGACAGGTCAAATGCACTGTATCAAAGAGGCGACGGACGGGGCTATGTACCTTCAAATCTTGGGTGAGAACCTCCTTCCAGGGCATTGAAAATGGGCCGTGGATGGGTATTCCAGTATGACAATAACCCAGAACACACATCCAAGGTAACAAAGGAGTGTCTCAGGAAGAAGCCCATTAAGGTCCTGGGGTGGCCTAGCCAGTCTCCAGCCTTTAATCCCATAGAAAATCTGTGGAGGGAGCTGAAGGTTCGAGTTGCCAAACATCAGCCCTCAAAACTTTAATGACTTGGAGAGGATCTACAAAGAGGAGTGGGACAAAATCCCTCCTGAGATGTGTGCAAACCTGGTGGCCAACTACAAGAAATGTCTGACCTCTGTGACCTCTGTGATTGTTAAGGGTTTTGCCACCAAGTACTAAGTTGAAGGGGTCAAATACTTATTTCCCTCATTGACCTGCAAATCAATGTACAACTTTTTGACATGTGTTTTTCTTGTTTTTTTTTTTGTTATTCTGTCTTACTGTTAAAATACACCTACCATTAAAATTATAGACTGATCATTTCTTTGTCAGACAAACGTTCAAAATCAGCAGGGGATCAAATTCTCCCCCACTCCCCCTACAGTATACATCAGAGTTAAAGGGACTCTGTCACCGCAAAAGGAAGTGGATTTCATTTTAAAGAGCATTACAAACTGGCTGTACATTGTACTAGCCCTTTGCCTATACAGCAAATAATTTCTGTAATATTTAGAATTGATTTTGCATTGCCTTTGCATGCTGTATGGCTCAGTATGCTAATATGCTGCTCAGCATGGTAATATGCAGCTCAGAGTGCTGGATAAAGATGGGAGAGGGGCCTAATTAGCACATTAAAACAGCTAATTTATATGTGTGAAACGCTTGTTTGCATATAAATGCAACAACAGCAAAGTTAGAATCTCCCAGGATTTATTAATTTGGGGGGGGGGGGGGGGGGGAATGGATAACACAATATATAGCCAATTCTTCATGTTCTTTGAGAATAACCTATTGGGGTTACAGAGTTTTCTTTAAGACTGGGCACTGTTGGTGCAAAGCATCACTAGTTAAAAGAGAGTGGTGACTATAATAACCACAGAAACTATTGTGCAAGATGGACTGTAGAGATAAAATAAACCTACACCCCGCTATTCCCTTGTATACACCTCCCAACAACTTCCAGTGTTGAATTGTGTGCAAACAATGTCAAAAATAATTTTGTTACACTTAGCACACAGATGTTTATGGTATGCACAATGTAAATGGGCATGAAAACATTTATGAAAGTATGTTAAAATTATGTCCCAGCCTCAACCTGGCACAATGTTAGGCACTCACTGTTGGATGTGATGTTTCAAGTAAATTTGTGTTTAACAAATATCATATGTGTTTTAGAGTTTCAATTCAACAAACCCAACATAAACATACAATTTCTTTAGCACACTAATTTATATTTAACAAATGTTTATACATACAAGAGTGTACTTGTTGTAAGGGGTAAGCCAGCTGAGTAACGGCATCATACTTCAGTCCAAATGGATACTATTCTTTTATTAAACTGACCACTCTTTTGGTTTTTATTTTTTAACTAGCGAATTGCCTGTCAAAAAATGACGGCAATGAAATTGTAAGGTAGCTAAATTACTAAATGAATATAGTGTACCTATTTTGAAGCATTGTGATGAAGAGCTGGCAATCTGTGTTGATGTTGCTGCAGCATTAGTGGTGTGGAGCTGCTGTGTAAGCATGCTGAATGTGTGCACTGTGTGGTATGAATATCCGTAGGTGGTTTGTGGCGTTTTGCGAGTTTGTTGTGGTGTTTTGCGAGTTTGTTGTGGTGTTTTGCGAGTTTAGAGTGCTGTAGCCTCGTTTTCGTTTTGTTCGGCAGCCATTTTTTCTGTCGCTTAGATTTTTTTTTAGTCTCAAAAGTCTTTTATTTCGAGTAAAATCGAGGTGTAAGTTGCATTTTTGAGGTCCTGGGTGCTCCCTCTTGGTGTAGGTAAGGTTTTTATGTATGTGCTGTGTGTATGTATTGTGTTTTAAATGTTTGTATGTCGGCGTGTTGCGTCCGATGTTTGCGAGGTCGTAATGTGTGGTAACGTGTTTCGTAGGTTGTTTGCGTTCCTCGTAAAATTTAGCGAGTGTCGTAATTTGTGTGTCGTGTTTTTTGAGTAGCGACGTGAAGTTTGCGAGGGTTTGAGGCCCTTGCCCAGTGACCTCGCCAGCAACTGAGTCCCTCGCTTCGCGAGGGGCCTCAGTTGCTGACATGGAGCGCCTTCGGCGCTCCATGCCAGCAACTGAGGCCCTTGCCCAGTGACCTCGCTACGCGAGGGCCGCGGCTCGCTGCGTGAGCCGCGGGCCTCGCTTTGCGAGGGCCGCGGCTCGCTACGCGAGGGCCGCGGGCTCGCTATGCGAGCCCGCAAGCGTGAGCAACGACCCGTACGCTCACAACTATATATGTGATATTTATTATTATTAACTTTTATTTGTAACGCACCAACATATTTCGTAGCGCTGTACAGGGGATAAGAACAAGGGAAAATACAATATTAGCAAACTGCAGAAGATGGAGGGCCCTGTTTTGAGCTTAGAATCTTTATAGAAAGTGTTTGGAAATTACCCTTATATACTCGAGTATAAGCCGAGTTTTTCAGCCCTTTTTTTAAGGCTAAAAGGGCCCCCTCGGCTTATACTCGGGTCACTCCCCCTAGTGTCTCTCTAACCCCCCCCCCATGTCTCTCTACCCCCTGTGTCTCTCTAACCCCCCCCCCGTGTCTCTCTACCCCCCTGTGTCTCTTTCCCTCCCCCCTCCTCATCCTCAACCCCCCTCCTCCTCATCAACCCCCTCCCCTCTAAATACCTCCCCCTCACTTACCTGCTTCTTCTCCGGCCTCTGCTCCGTCTTGACCCCGGCGCGCATGTGACGTCACATGCGCGCCGCGTCATTAGTATATACCGGGTGCCGGGGATGGGGGTTGAGGATGGGGGGTTGAGGAGGAGGGAGGTTGAGGTTGAAGAGGGGGATTGAGGTTGAGGGGGGGTGAGGAGGGGGTTGATGAGGAGGGAGGATGAGGAGGGGGGTTGAGGTTGAGGGGGATGAGGATGGGGGGTTGAGGAGGAGGGGTGAGGAGGGGGTTGATGAGGAGGAGGGAGGTTGAGGTTGAGGGGGGGGTGAGGAGGGGGGGTTGAGGAGCAGGTTGATGTTGAGGAGGGAGGTTGAGGGGGGAGTGAGGAGTGGGTTGAGGATGGGGGGGTTGCGGATGAGGATGGGTGTTTGAGGGGGGAGGATGAGGATGGTTGGTTGAGGGGGGAGGATGAGGATGGGGGGTTGAGCAGTGAGGTTGAGGGGGGTTTGAGCAGGGAGGATGAGGAGGGGGTTGAGGATGAGGAGGGAGGTTGAGGAGGGGGTTGAGGAGGGAGGTTGAGGATGAGGAGGGAGGTTGAGGATGAGGAGGGAGGTTGAGGATGAGGGGGGAGGTTGAGGAGGGAGGTTGAGAATGAGGAGGGGGGTTGAGAATGAGGAGGGGGGTTGAGGAGGGTGAAAAGGGAGGGGGGAAGAGACACAGGGAAGGGAGAGGGGAGAGAGAGGGGGGACACAGGGGGCAGCACATTTCCCACCCTTATACTCGAGTCACTCATTTTACCCAGTATTTTGTGGTAAAATAGGTGCCTCTGCTTATACTCGGGTCAGCTTATACTCAAGTATATACAGTAATTTGTTCTCTATCATCATTTAATTTGAAATCAGCTAACAAAAAGTTATTGCAAAAAATTTTTTTTATCAGCGTTTATAAATTAAATATCTGTAATTCTATCAAGTCTGATTAGGAAAAGCTGCCATCTGTGAACAACATAGAAAGTGGATTTTTACCAACACTTTAAACACAATGGGTCAAATGTACTAATAGGTGACATGCTGGATATCTCTTGGAAAACATCTCCATTCCTATTTTATCCTACGGGGATATGTACTAATGTTGGATATCTTTAGTAGTTCTCCAGGATTTCACCCTAATGGTACAGACATCGCTAAAAAAACACACATTTAACTATATGCTTTAATAGCAAATGTTCCAGTCCCTTGTAAGAGACATATTATGAAATGGGCTAAACATCGTGGAGTTATTATCTGCTCTTCCTACATTTCTATGGAGTTTGTGTCTCAATTTTTTTTAAATTGTACTCTGTGACATATGTCATGTTTGAAAAAGGGGAGTTATTAATCTAAATTTTTATGTTGTTTAATAAATATACCCTGGTATTACTTTTTTTTTAATTTTCACACCTATCATAATGTACGCAGAGTAAACTGATATAACTCTCTTAATAAGCTTTTATTTAATATCAATTATACTATTAATTAATTGTAAGATATTTATTGTGATTGATAATAGAATAATGTATTGTTACAGGGTATAAGTGAAAAGGGTATGATACTTTAAAATATGAGTAGATAACACATGTAAATAATATCTCATACATACAGGGTTACAAGTACATCCATGATCAATGTGGTGTATATTAGGCCACACGGCATATTTGTACACACCTTAGAGCTTATTATTAAAAAGGTACTTGGTGCTGGTAGAGACTCAATGTTGGTGGTTGGTGCTGTTGAGGTTGAGGAACTGCTGAACCAGTGTAGGAACTGGCAGAGAGGGGCAGCAGATGATGAGCATTGGGTGAGCCTGACAGAAGCATTTAGGATAGACTTATGAGTAAATGGAAGGTCGCTTTAAGGTGTTGCAGTAGTTGAAGAGGGACATGATGCGTGTGTAGATCATGGCCTTTGTACTGTCTATTATAATAATTCTTATGAAAACAACATAACATTGGACAGCTTTTTGCTGTACTTTAAAGATTGTTATTTTAAATAAAATGTATATTTTAATAAGAAAATACATATTTTGGCTCATAAAATATCCTTCAGTGAATAGTTTATATTGTGTTTCCTGTTTTTTTGTTGTTGCTTAAAGCTAAGTGGATACGCTAATCTATACTGCCATCTCCTGGCCTGTAAATTATATACAAATACATTTTACACAGGTCTGTTGTACTTTTTACTAAATCCGTTTATTAAGTTTAATATTAGGCATAAAGAGCATTTAAATAAATGAACCTATATATCTTCATTCCATGACTGCATTGTGGTGTCATTTCCAAGATAACCATGACCAGATGACCATTTGGTAGCTCACAACTGCAGGCATGAAGTATTCGGTTTCATTGGCGATCAGGAATCTAGTGACCTAGTACTTCTTTTAATATATAAAACCATCACTGACGCAATGTACATTTCATCTAGGAGTGCGATCAGGTCCACGTTGATGATGTTTCTTCCGACGACAATGGCCAAGACCTCAGGTAACACATGGCAGATTTATTTCTTATTTGTGGTCAACAACGGACTCTGTTCAAACTTAGAAACTATTGCCTTTCCTCTATGGTACTTTGGACCGAGACAATATCATTAAATAAGAAAATGATATGCACATTTTAATTTTAGTTTTCTATTCACCCATTTTATAGTATAGCTGCTTTCTCATTTATGCCTGCTTGTTCTTACCATGACAGGTTACCCACACCACAAAAACATGCCATGCATGTTCACATAATGTTTCATCTTCAAGCTCTATAATTCCTCAGTCCATCTTCTTCTACACCTATTATTACATTATTGTATATTTTTATATTATTGAGCCAATTTTTTATTTTAGTTACAATGGATCTGTCACTTTTGATATTCTTCGTAAAGAGCAATATAATATACTTTATATTATACTACCATTTTTTTTCTAAATTAAATACACCATTTTCTCTTGTATGGCACAATATGCAAGTTATCGGCACAGTGTAATTACTAGTTACTATAGGGTGTTATATCTAAAATAATATTTACTTAAAAATGCTTTTAATGCTCTATTAAATGAAACCTATACCATAGAATGTTGTTTTCTAATATTTACCCATCTCTGTTTTAAACGATAGGCACATTTCTAATCTTTGAAAGACTCATTTGAAATATTTTTAATCATTTCTTCTTCTAAAGCTCCTACAGTTTTGCTACTGACGGTTTTCGAGCAGCAGCCAGCAGTACCACTCTGTGCTTACCAACAGGAGTGCGCGGTGGTGTGGACTGGATGAGGAAGCTTGCTTTTCGTTACAGACGAGTAAAAGAATTGTACAATACTTACAAGAACAATGTAGGAGGTATTCACTATTTAAATGCTTGGAGTTATAATTTGTTCCCAAAATCTAGGTTTACTGCTTTATATCTTGGAAAAATTGAAGCCTTAGAATTTTACTAAAGTATCTGTGAGTTTACGCTAAAAATACAAAATTAATTTTATGTGTTATAGAGCAGCATAAAGGAGACGTTACACCATTTCATATGTAATTTATAGATAGTACAACAGTATAAAGTAGTACAACAGAATATAGAGGCACCAAGACAAGAACTCGGAAGGCAATGCACAGAAAAGAAAGGCAATTATCAAATAGAGGCTGAGGTTTTAAATCAAAGGAAAATCAACAGACTAATTAGGTCAAAAGGATTTGAGACTCGGATCATCACCCTCTGAAACCATTGAAAATAACCAGTAAAAAAAAGAATAATCCTGACCTAACTGAAAGAAGGGGAAATTTACTAAGAATCTAAAGTGGCTGAGATATGCATCCATGTATTTACTATGCACTTTTTCCTATGTGGAAAATTGAGATCCCAGTCCTTCTCACCTCATCGCAGTCACTTGAGATACTTAGTGAATTCCTCCGAGAGTCAGCCAACCGCCTCCAGGTTTGCCTACAGCAAAGTTAAAACAGTTTAGTTGGCATTTTGCCCAAACCAGAGTACCCCAGGTCAGACCTTGCTCTGAACAGTCTCTCTCCATTTAAAGGGCTACAGCAGTGGTTCAGCTTGCATATATTTGAAGTAGTAAATATCAGTGTAAAAAGTACATTTTCAAAGCTGATATTTTTTAGACAAATATGTGTTGAAATAGCTGGTTTTCCCTGTTCTTAAAGTGCCACTGTAAGCACATATTTTTTAGTGCACCAATAATTATCATTAAAAATATGTGTACAAACAGCAGCAAAGCAAATCTTTAGCCTTAGAATATAATCAAAAACACATTTTAAATCATTCACGGCCACTATTGTTCTCCTTCCCATCGCTCTCATTGTCACTATTGAAAGGAAGTGAAAGATTTCAACTGAGAATGATATTGATTAGGTTGTATTGGTAATACTTGGATGATGTTATCTCAGTTGAAATATTTCACTTCCTTTCATTATTACTTTGAACAATGAGGGGAGGGGTAAAAACTGTGCTTTAAATTATATTTTGTGGCTAAAGCTTTGATTCCGGCTTAAAGATGAGGAGAGATGCCTCAATTTTCCGTGTATGTTCTTCAAAAGGCCAGTTCAATACATTTTGTACTGATGTTTACTACTGGACAGTAACAGTGGACCTTTATGAGTGTATTTCCTTGAATGATTATCATTCTTCATATCATGATGAGGTCTTTCTTGGCTTAGTTAGTAAGACTAGAGAAGATGATTGTCACAGCATAGCAAGACTGCAGCAATTTAGCTAACACCTGGTTATTGCTTTTTTTGTGCCAGTAACTATGCATCAAGCATTTGATTCATAAAGATGCAAAAATAATAATGGCTATTCCTTTTAGAATAATGGAAGCAAGCTTGCATTAAGCATTAAGATTTCTTCCTGCACATGTAACTGATCCCCTCTCATTCTGCCTTACAACATACAATGGGATCCTTGAGCTAGGCTCCCAAAGAAATAATAGCCCAGTCATTTTCCTATAGTGAGTGAGTAATGGCTTGGTTACATATCATTTTGGGGGGAAAATTGTATTGGGAAAATTGAATGGAAGAAAACATTTCACATTTCCATGAAAGCAGCGTTTAATCCATGATTTCCTGCCTGTTTGTTCTGAAGGACTTTTTGGCCCAGCCAAGAGAGAAGCCTGGCTTCAATTGCGAGCAGATCTTGAAGTCCTGACAGACTCCTGGCTCTCAAATGCACTTAAATCACTATCACTCATTAGCACGAGGTAAGTCTGAATGTATGCTTATATTTCATCACTAAATGCACAGTTATAATGTCACTTATGGCTTGTTTTTCTAAATCAGTTTTTTGCCAGACTAATTTAAAGCAGAAAGAAGTGTAGTCAGTGCGTACAATAGTAGGTAGTGTCTAGCACCTTACGTGGGCTTAGTGGCATATCACAAGTGGTTGAGGAGGAATGTGTGATAGCAATGCTCCTTACAATTATATATATATATATATATATATATATTAGTGTAGAAATACATATCTGCAAAAAAATAGGCAATGCACTCAGTAGACTCACAGTGTATATGAAATATACTGAATATATTTAGTAAACTTAGTCATACTTTATTAGTTATCATATCTTTCAAGACCAATTTACTAAACATGCATCAAATTGTTAGGCAGTCCTCATTCATTTAAAATGTAATATTTTAAACGTTTCATCTTCTCATTTAAATATATATAAAGCATCATTTATTCTTTTCATTTCAAAGAACATTAAAAATGTCGTAATTTTGAGCTGTCACTTTTTTCTTTGGTGAACATTTTTTTCACAGTGTGGTAATTCATACCCTTTGCCCAATTGAATAGGGCTCTATATAAGCACACAGCATATTTGTTTTTACAGAAGTTTTTAGTTAGTGAAGACCTTGCTTTTGGATAGAAGTTCACTAACTAAAAACTTCTGTAAAAAAATATGATATGTGCAAAAGTTGTGGATAAATAAATTGTTACTATAAATCAATATGATCACATTTTCACAACATGTTGAAGAATGGAATACATTTTCTCATTTTCTGTCAAGATAATTAAACAAGCAGATCTTCACACTAGCAGAGAGAAATGGGTTATTTAACTAATTTATTGAAGATAACTAAAAAGTCGAACTACATATGTACAGCTTTACATACTTTGACACAGGCTTTATAGGAAAACTTCTTTTAACTCCTTTAGAAAAACTAATTCCAATGGTGGGAATTTACTAAGCATCACAGTGGCTGTGAGGTGCAACCTTGTATTTACTATCCACTATTTCCTATGTAATAGCTTCAAAAAAAAATCCTCAATGCACCATCCATATATTTGCAATGTGAACTTAATCATTTCCTTTCTTTTCAGGAGTAATAGTGTGAATGTCTTGGTAACTACAACACAACTTATCCCCGCACTTTCAAAGGTCTTGCTATATAGTTTAGGAGGAGTGTTTCCTATTGAGAATATTTACAGTGCAACAAAAATAGGTAAGAATTATGGTTTATGGTTTTATCTTTTGTTTTAAAAGTCCAGACGCAGATAAATAATTAATAAATTAATGTTATAAACTGCTGGTGAAGACAAAACTAGCCAACATGAACAAAAACAATATAATATCTCTGTTAGTATTACTGTTAGTGGCATCATGTAGGACCAAGTTTACAAATCAGTGCTTGGTATTTGAAATGTGCACAGTGAAGTTGTGTTAACCTATTATTAATCAACAATGTCAGAAAGCTTCAGTTCTGAATTTTTGCTCTGTTTCTGTATTTTGAGGTCTAAACCACTATGGCTTCAAAATGTAGTTTTCAAGTCTCAGTCTCCTATGTTTAAAGTTGTCAATCGAATTATATTTTTTAAAAATGTTAGATTGATGTGAATTGATTTACTTCTTTTGTGTCAACTTTACTAACGTTCATGTTCTTCATTTAAACTTTGTATTTATGTCCATTGACGTGTACGGCCATTTTGAGGGCCAGTAGGTAGTGAATGCATCTCTTAAGTGAAGACTACTTTTTCATCACTGCTCTAGGGGCCCTGAGGAGCTCTGTGTAAAGGTAGCCTAGAAAATAAGCAGTGCATTGTTTTTTCAGGCAAAGAAAGCTGTTTTCAGCGTATAGTGTCCAGATTTGGCTCTCATGTAACTTATGTTGTGGTGGGAGATGCCCAAGATGAGGAGCATTCTGCTAACAAGGTAACTTGACTCTGAATTCTGGTCTCATTTATCTTCCAGGGAAAGAAAGTTGCTTTGAACGAATAATACAAAGGTTTGGCAGAAAAGTAGTATATGTTGTAATTGGGGATGGTGTAGAAGAAGAACAGGCAGCAAAAAAGGTAAAATATCTCAATATTGGTGTGAAATTTAGATAACAGTAAAATTACATTGTTTTCCATTTATATGAAATAATAATTTAAATTACAAAAGGGCATAGTGTGTAGAAATATACATTTGAGTTTAAACACTTAAAGCACCAGACATCCATAACAGAATTAAGATTTAGTCACTGTGAGATATATTTATCAAACAGATTAAGAAAGTAGAGTTCATAACCATACTTTAGTTTTCCAATGCAGCCTATTTATCAAATAGTTAAAGAAATAAACAGAAAACAAAAGTTGTTGAGTTATTAACTGTATGTGTTCAACTGTTGGATTAAATTTCCCCTTTAAATACAGTGGATGTATGTAAGAGTCAATAGAAAGTGGAGATAAATATCCCAATACTGAATATGTTGGAGCATTACATACAAATAAACAATAATAATAATAATAATAATAATCACAATTTCATAGATGCTCTTTATAAAGTTAAAGGACCACTGTAGTGCATTTACAAGTAAAGCTTTAATATTTGTTAAGCAGAGACTATTAAAAACAGTATGCCATTTTAAATAAATAAAAGTTAATATTTTTCTTACTCTTAAATGTGTCAGTTTTCCCTCAAGCAGAGTTGCTTATCTCCACCTACCTATGCCTATCAGGGAATGTGACAAGGTCTGCTTGGGAGCTGGATTAAAACAAAAGTCTGATCAGCCATACTCTGGTTCAAAGTGAGCATGCTTAGCAAAGGGGGCTCATGTAGTCACTGGGGGGAGGCTATGGGGCAGCTGCAGGCAGATTACAATACAACTGTTAACTCTATGTAGACAGTGGAAGCAGAGCTAATGATGTCACAGGGTGGCCCCCAGTGGCTTCATAGCCCATCCTGCTTCCAAGTTCCATGATGATCAAGCCCCCAGGCAGAGCTGGCTAAGGGAGGTAGAGAAAGGCAGTTCTGCTTGAGGAGAAAAAAGACAAATTAAAAATACTAACTTTTATTTATTTTAAACTGCATAGTTTTGAATAGTCTCTGGCCAACACACAAACATATGAGCTTTTCCTTTAAATGTATTACAGTGGCCCTTCAAAGCAGAGCCCGGCTAGATGAATGGCTCCCATAGAAAACATAGAAAGTGGGGAAATTTTATATTTTAACTCTGCTTCGCTCATCTTAACTTTTCTTATCCACAGCTTCATAAAAGTTATTAATTTTGCAATATGCCGTTTTTTTCTTACTTCATGACTGCTAAAAACAAAATTTTATAAATTCTATGATTTTTTCACCATTATGAGCTGGTGCTTTGAGATGTTTATTAAATAGTGATGGGGTGTAAACATGCTAAACAAATGTTTATATATGTTAAAAAAACAGTGCACCTTTAAGCACAATGAAACATATTTATGCATGAACTGAGGAGGAAGTGAAATCTAATATAAAATATTTATTTTATGCTTTAAATCCTGTCTTCTCTCAGAAGACTCTAAATGGCTATAAAGTTTTCAAAGTTTAGGTAGTTTGTATGTTAAATATGTTCAGTGTTTAAAGGTGGGCTGCTGCTTGTTTTACATACAAATAGATGACTTGTGTTCTGAATCTTTTAAGTTACAAAATAAAAGTCTTACAAATGTTCTACCTGTCAAATATCTGCCTGACAACTAAGCTATGGCTCTTAAGACATTAAGCAATCAACAACATTTCAGTCTCACTTTTACCAAATTACTTTGATGCCTGTGTAAGCGCTTTGAGGAGCACAAGTGGTGAAAGTGAATGTTCTGCTGACCTTTGAACCCTTAAAAAATGTCTGCTGCATGTCAAGGTTCTCAACCAAGAGAGAGGACTAGACATTGTGGGGAGTTTGCACAATGTGAAAGCATTACATAAATTACAAACATATATTTAAATAATAAATAAGATCTAATTATTAAAATTAAATGGCATTGTGTTGTGATTAGGTGTTAAAAGTTAATCAAATACAATAAATAATAATGGAGATGCTTTGGATCACCCAGGATCCCCATCCACTGTATTTGTAGGTTGGGGTCCCCCCAAAAAACACCCCCCTTCACCACAGAGTAGGGTTTTACCTCTTAAAGGTCCAGTGCCCAGAAGACCCTTGTGTTAGCCAGAGGTGGGCATATAAACAACTAAAAATGTTCTCCCGGTCCTAAGTAACCTCTGGTGCATTGGATATGGGGACTAGTGTGGTCTTCCCCCTTAAGCCCCAACAACTCTCAAACATCTGACTCAACTACTTAAGGGATATGGGTGATAGTGATATACGCCTAACTACCTACCCCTTTTCCCATGGAAGTCCATAATGACCCGGATGGTACTGAACCTTAACTTCTTACTCATGGGGGTCCCTAAAGACCCACGTGGGCCCTAACACCATCCATCAAATAGTAAACTAAATGTATATAAACAAAATACTGTAATTTTTTGTGTTTAAGACGCCCCCATGTATAAGATGACCCCTATTTTTGGAGCCCATAATGAAAAAATAAATAATTATGCAATCATGCAGACTTTGCCAGTTAATCCAGCACCAGGCACCGCTAGCAGCAAAGCTGCAAGATGGCCCTGTGGCAATTGTAAGGCAGGAGAAAATATTACACGTATTGGAAATGCATTGGTTATTATTACAGTGCTTGTGTCCATAGAAATATGTATTCTATAACTTCTTATTGTGCTACACATAATATTTAAGTGCACTTTCTGTCATGATTTTTTCTTTCCATACTAGCTTTCCACTTATTTCCATTGCAGCTTAATATTCCTGTCAGCACATCATTTATTACTGTGTTAAACCGGAAAAAAACAATGCACAGCATACCTTAGCTGAACAGCTTTTGTGTGGCATATGTGTGTGTTGTTTGTGTCTACATACATGTGTATTAAATAACACTTTTAATAGGACATGTGATATACAAATAAAGTACAATGCAATATGAGGCACATTCTGTGAGTATTAGATACCACACACAAGCTGTTCAGGTCACTCGAGCTGTGCAGTGTATTTTTCCGGTTTAACACAATAATAAGTGATGTGGTCACAGGGATATTGAGCTGGAATGGAAATCAGTGAAAATCATGACAGAAAGTGCACTTAAATATATGTGTAGCACAATAAGAAGTTATAGAATACACATTTCTATGGACACAAGCACTGCAATAATAATCAATGCATTTCCAACAGGAGTGATCTTTTCTCCGGCACCCGACTCAACACATTTTGTACCCTCTCCTACCTTTTATATTTACCTTCTAGGCTTTTGGTTGGCTGAAATAGCTGTCAATCAAATTTTAGCCAATTGAAATTCTTGCAATCTGATTGGCTAATATTAACCAACCCCAGAAAACTACTGTACACTAGTTTGATTGATTAAGCCAGTCAGAACAGAGTATACTCATAGAGTTACCGGTCTCTGATTACCAAGTACCAGCCAAAAAGAAAAGGGAATAGAGAGTGTATGTATTATTATCACTATTGACTCCTATACCCCCCAAGATAGCTAGTTGTTATATGGGAAGGGAGTCATCATTGACACACACACACACACTCCTAAAGGGTGTTGGGGGATTTGAAGGGGGTATGGTCCACCCTAGCCCACATCGACAAGAGTTGGCTTAGTTAGGGTTAATTAGTTTGCCTTCCCACCCCAATGTACCATGGGGTGCAGGACACAAAGGCACACCAGTTTTAAGGGCCTCAGTGTTCCCCTGTTAGTTATTTTTATACAGACATCATGGCAAAGGGGTGGGCTAGGCGTGGGGTCTTATGCCATCCGGCCACTAGTCCTTTAAGAGGTTATCCTGTGATCAGGAATCTTTATTTTGGGGGATGCCTGTCTTAATACATCGGCCTAAGGGGTTCTCAATGAGGAATCCCTCTTATTATTCATTTGATTTGAATAACTTTTATTGCAAACATTTTTGATAATTTATTGAAGGGCCCCTATATACTGTATAAATAAAACTAAAATAAGAGATTATAATCTCAAGATTAGAGTCCCTGGTGCTGGTAAGTAGCTTTCTGAAACTGCTGCCTCTGAAAACCACATTGCAGCCTCCAATTAAGCGCATCAAAAATAAGACACATCTTTCTTTAGCAGTTTCATGCATAAAATAAAAATTCATAAAATAAAAAATAAAAAAACCTTGATGAGAATAGTATCACAATTTGACTTTTGCAAAACCTAGTATAGTTATTGGTGGGACGGTAATACCTTTAGGAATTAAAAAATAAATCAAATAAATACTGTAGCTTATTGTAAGTGTGAATGAGTTGTTTGTTTTTTTCTAAAATATTTGTAGGCTCTTATTGAGCTGTATAATATGAGTTCATGATGGTTACCAACACACCAGTTTTCATAATTATCCATAGAAATGCAATATTTATCAGAAGTTAAGATTGTATTAATATTAAGGGGAAAACAAGTTGTTTGTAGTAGATAATATTTTTAATGGATCAACTGAGTATTTCTTAATAGATTGCTTACAGAGTTCAAGACCCAAAGAGAAGACAATTGATAAAAAAGCATTTCAGTTTTCGAATGCTCTGTAAATCATCTATGAATACATTTTCAGTAGGTCTTATAATAAAATCATAGCTCATTTAGGTAGATTTTGGACTGAAAACACTGGCTTGTTGGTTCATCTGAAGTTCTCACGTTGCTCAGCCCTGATGTATGTGGATTTTGAATATTTGCAACAAATTCATTACTGTTCTGTTCTCTGTGTTTTCTTGTGTTCTTGGCGCTACAGAATAACATGCCTTTCTGGAGGATATCAAGTCATTCAGACCTTTTGGCTCTACATCAAGCACTGGAATTAGAATATTTGTAACTATTTGCAACCTGGACGGCCTTTTTTATATGTAAATAAATATATATATTTTAAGTACACACTGAATTTTGTTGTGTGATCAAATGCCTTTGGCTTTTTACACACATGGATTGTCTTAACAAAATGGAAGAAAAATCTGGAACAAACCAAACAAAGAATTCACACTGCTCCACGAGGAGCAAAAACAACAGGCAAAAACAAAACAAAAAAAAACAAAAAAACTTGAGTGCTGCAAAAGGATTCTTTGTGGTCTTACTTGGAGGCTATTTTACTGCATCTGGCCAATGGGACACCAGTGTTCATGCACAGAAGAAGTTCTACTTGAACTGTTGAGCATATGTGCAGGACTCTAGCAATGATTGGCATGGGCTTTTTGACAAAGTGGTGGTGTTCAACATTCCTCAATATGGGATCTTATTCTCAGCACTGAGGTGTGAATCAGACATAAGCCTACCTAACCCGGAAAATCTGAATTTAGACTGCACTCCAACTTTATGACGACAATCATGTCTAGACCTGTAATTTTGTGTAAATTATTGACAAAACAAAAAAAAAATAATAATAATTTACTGTGACTTTATTAGCAGCTGATTTTGAAAGTGGATGTAACGTTTCTGTTGTTTTTTTTTGTTCGGGGGGAACAGGGTTGTGAGAAATGCAAAGATAATTATACTGTCTCTTTTATAAGTTTGGCAATCAGAATGTGCATAATGATGTGTTGTGCCTTAAAGACAAGACAGTGTTTGTGTGTTACGATGTAATTTTGGTTAAAAAATTGTAGTTACATGAAATCCTCATTTGCGATGATTTCTTCATACATGACCAAATTGATCTATAAAAACAGGAAAAAGCTGCACACTCAGCGGCTAGAATTTGTTGCAGGAATAAATAAAAATAATGGAAACTTTGTGTTTTTATTTGGCTTCACAATTTTGTTTAAAACAGTGGGGGTACAGCATATTTATATCTAGTGCTGACGATTATTTATTTTAAACTGGCTCTAAACCATGTTTTCTGTGTAGGTGGGTCACAATAAATATAAACTCAAAAAAAGCTAAATCTTTTTTCTGGAAAGATTTTTTTTGCTTGTGTTAAATAAGAAAAAATATGCCATTTGCACAACAGTATGGAAAGTAAAACATTTACAAAATCATCTTGTAATTTCTCATATATTTGTAAGTAGAAAAGATACACTAATACTGATATTATTGAATTTTCATATGATTTTAATATGATATGCCAGGTGAGACTGCCATGTTTCTCATAACAGTTTGTTGTACAGCTTTCTTTGGAGCCAAATGATAACTCTTCATTATACAACAAGTTAACACCAAAACTATACTCAGATTAAACAATAAAAATATGAAAAGCAAAGTTGTTTTTTTAAAATCAATCTCTAGTCTTTTTCAAATCTGGCCACACAATGGCCCAGATTCATTAAGACTCAGAAACTGTCGAGCCTGCAATAGCTGTTTTGACTATAGAGGTAGAAACGTTGATTTTGGAAATACAACAACAGTGACGGCGGCCACAATGAGAGATTCACCAACAACATAGTGCCACCACTGACATTTTACATGTACAGTGCCTTGGAAAAGTATTCGCCCCCCCTTGACTTTTTACCTATTTTGTTACGTTACAGCCTTAAATTCAATGTTTTGTTAATCTGAATTTTATGTGATGGATTAGAACACAATGGTCTAAGTTGGTGAATTGAAATTAGAAAAATATATACATAAAACTAAAAACAGAAAATTGGCATGTGCGTATGTATTCACCCCCTTTGTTATAAAGCCCATAAAAAGCTCTGGTGGAACCAATTACCGTCAGAAGTCACATAATTAGTGACATGATGTCCACCTGTGTGCAGTCTAAGTGTCACATGATCTGTCATTACGTACACACACCTTTTTTGAAAGGCCCCAGAGGCAGCAACACCTAAGAAAGAGGCACCACTAACCACTGCCATGAAGACCAAGGAACTCTCCAAACAAGTAAGGGACAATGTTGGTGAGAAGTACAAGTCAGGGTTAGGTTATAAAAAATTATCCAAATCTTTGATGAACCCCAGGAGCACCATCAAATCTATCATTACCAAATGGAAAGAACATGGCACAACAGCAAGAGACGGACGCCCACCAAAACTCACGGACCGGGCAAGTAGGGCATTAATCACAGAGGCAGCACAGAGACCTAAGGTAACACTGGAGGAGCTGCAGAGTCCCACAGCAAAGACTGGAGTATCTGTACATAGGACAACAATAAGCCGTACTCTCCATAGAGTTGAAGAAAGCCATTACTTTCAACAAAAAACAAAATGGCACGTTTTGAGTTTGTGAAAAGGCATGTGGGAGACTCCCAAAATGTATGGAGGAAGGTACTCTGGTCTGATGCGACTTAAATTTAAATTTTCGACCATCAAAGAAAACGCTATGTCTGGGCAAACCCAACACACCACATCACCCAAAGAACACCATCCCCACAGTGAAACATGGTGGTGGCAGCATCATGCTGTGGGGATGTTTTTCAGCAGCCGGGACTGGGAAACTGGTCAGAGTTGAGGGAACGATGGATGGTGCTAAATACAGGGATATTCTTGAGCAAAACCTGTACCACTCTGTGCGTGATTGGAGGCTAGGACAGAGGTTCACCTTGACCCCAAACACACTGCTAAAGCAACACTTGAGTGGTTTAAGGGGAAACATGTAAATGTGTTGGAATGGCCTAGTCAAAGCCCAGACCTCAAGCCAATAGAAAATCTGTGGTCAGACTTAAAGATTGCTGTTCACAAGCACAAACCATCCAACTTGAAGGAGCTGGAGCAGTTTTGCAAGGAGGAATGGGCAAAAATCCCAGTGGTAAGATGTGGCAAGCTCATAGAGACTTATCCAAAGTGACTTGGAGCTGTGATTGCCGCAAAAGATGGCTCTACAAAGTATTGTCTTTAGGGAGGTGAATAGTTATGCACATTGACTTTTTCTGTTATTTTGTCCTATTTGTTGTTTGCTGCACAATAATAATAAAAAAAAAAACATCTTCAAAGTTGTGGGCATGTTCTGTAAATTAAATAATGCAAATCCTCAAACAATCCATGTTAATTCCAGGTTGTAAGGCAACAAAACATGAAAAATGCCAAAGGGGGTGAATACTTTTGCAAGGCACTGTAGAACAATATCAAAGAGGAAAATTATTGTGGTGGGTCCTTAATGTTACATTGGTTAGATCCTACCACTAATTTTTTCATCCATTTTTGCTGTCCAGTATTTCTCTTCTTTACAGCCTTAACATCACCATTACCATATCCCAAGCCTTGAATGAGCACCCTTTTGGAAGGGTTGGGGTGTACACAGGAGTTACAGAGGTGATCTAATGAGGTTTGGATACGTTTGAATTAAACACAACTCTTTTTGGTGGCCTAATAAAGACACCAGCATAGCAACTACTCGTGACTGTAAGACTACTCTACAGAGGTACTCATTCCAGACTGAGTCTGATATTAACGTATATGTGGATCTGCATTTAAACAAAATGGGTATTCATTGTGGTATCTCTGGGGTTGTGCTGAGATGCAACTGGCTCTCATGACAATTTCCCCCCACAGGGAACAGTGATGCACATCACATCCGCCATAATAGCTTAGTAAATATCCCTCCTAGATTGTACTTATAATGTGAATTTAACATTTATATTCACCAAGTAGTAAGTGTAAACTTTACAATAATATTACATATAGGAAAAAGTATGAAAAGTGAAATTCAGTATCCATTGACACTCCTACAATTTAAACCAAATATTTTAAGAAGTATTTAAACTTTTTGTGTACTTGATTGACTCATGTCATAATTAAATGTACATTCACAAGTACAGTCAGCAAACACATAAAGTGATCTAACTGAAAAATAGAGACTGAACAAACTAACCTATTTTCTAAGGTAATACGTTATGAATTCAAATAATATATTTGAATAAACTATTGTAGTATGCATTCTAAGTGTTAAGACGTGTGTGCTGTATCTGTGTGGCAGCACACCTTAGATCAACTATGTAGCACTAAGTTCAATTAATTATAATAACAGCTAATTGTTATAATCTTTATTAAGAAACACATTTACATTTCTACTCTTTGCTGTGTCCTTTTAAAGACTAGACCAAAACACACAAATACAGATTTCCTCTTGTTACCTGTTGCTACTCTTTCTGAAATCTAATCTTAAATGTTCCACCACTAACTGAAATTTAACATGTCTAAAACTGATTTAATAGCGTAAACACTGTTTCTTGTAGTACCCATGCATCTTGCAAATGAGTCACCTTGGACTCCAGGCTCTACTTTATTCAGACTGTAGTAATGCACTCTTCTTCCTCGCCAGCTACACACCAAAAACTATCAGCCTTATTAAATTGTGATTCGGTAAATTTAAAAGGGCTCTATTTAAGCACACATATTTTATTTACAGAAGTTTTTAGTTAGTGAAGACCTTGCTTTTGGATAGAAGTTCACTAACTAAAAACTTTGGAAAAAAGAATATGCTGTGTGCTTAAATAGAGCCATTTTACATTTACTGAATCACAATTTAATAAGGCTGTATGTGACTTGACCGGCTCCAACTCTGCTGCAGAATCAATCTAAACAATACCCACATATTATGCATCCTACCATGCAGTCAACTCTTCAGATCCACACCTCAGTTCAAGATCTAAAATTTACCATTACATGACCCTCTGCTCTTCCATGGACCAGCTCCTGTCTTCTCTTCTTATATCCTTCTCCTATTCTCAAATTAAAGTCTCTCACATCTTACACCTATGGAAACTACTTCCACTCTCTACTCCAAGTAGGTAAATGGTTTAAAACAGTACATCCCCAAGAATGACAACAGCCCAATTCCACCTAGTCTACAAACTACTCTTTTTCCTCTTATAAAGCATTGACACTCAGTGTAGAGTTACACTCACATTATTACTACGTCTTCTGCCATACAACAGCCATGACCCACAGCGCAATTACTCAATACCCTCTGGTCTATGCATTACATAAATACAAGAAATGCTTCTTCCACACTCAACCACGTCAACTTCTGACTCCAAATTTTGTGTGGCTCCTCTGCTATTAGGCTGCAAGCTTACAAGGTGCTCTCAATCATCCATATTGTTTGTATCAATATCAACTGAAACTATGATTACCCCAGGGTAAATACTGGATTGCTCTAAAATATTTAATGAAAATAGAATTTGTGCAAATTATAGTACTGATGACATGTCTACATGTTCTGCCCGCATCTCACTATTATAGTTTATCAATGTTTTAGACAAGTGTGCCTTCAGTCCTTTAATGTCAAAATGATTGTACATGCTGAATAATAATGCACCCTCAAATGAGATCCCTATAAATAATAGCAATATTAGTAGGTATCTTCAAATATATTATATGTTAATAAACAAGGCTATAATTGAATCATGTTTATTAATAGTCTTTGAAAAGTTTATATGGGTCCACATGTTCAAAAACATGCAAAATAGTGTCATTACATTTTTTTATTTAAATAATGTATAGATTCCTATATGTAATACATTAGAATTGCTTGACTGTAAACGTAGCACTTGGTTTTCAAATAGCAAAAGGGATTTAGGAGTATAGCAGATTGCAACAGAAAACTCCAATGAATACTAATTGAAACTAGTTGCATAATGATAAGTAAGATTTCAATATGAAAAAATTGTAAAATATTTTTTTCATACAAAATTCTATTCGCTGTTGTTTTTATAAAATCAATTTGAATAAGGCGTGGAATTCTTTAGGTTTGATACTACTTTTCATAAAGACATCCTTCAATCCTCCATAGCTTTGATTTTATTCTTTATTGTAAACATATAGGGCCTCATTAAATAGCAAGGCCGCATCTCGCGGTATACAGGGCGTATGGCTGCGGGCTTGAACTCTGCTACAATTATGGGTCTATTCAATTGATCAATCCTGCAGGTTAAGGGACGAAACTGTAAACCATGCACTCGTAAGTAGCATTTCAAAATGGGAACATGATCAATTAAGCATGGCCGTAACTCCTGATTTAGAAACAGTCAATAGAAAATGAGACCATCCTGAACTACAGTTTGACTAATTGATTGTGTTCACAGCCGCACATCCAACGTTCACAAGAATGGTTTTACGGGTTTGAGTCTACGGCTCGTGACTCGCTGCATGGTTCAATTTAATAGTTCTGTAACGCAGCTGAATTTCAAGCTCGCAGCCTTTGCGGGTGTGCCAATGCTGCTACGGGCTTCGAATTTAATGGGGCTGATAGTGTTCAATAACATTTATTGCCTATCAACAAGACTTTACATTTATATGCTGGGTTATAATTGTTATTTTTGATAGACTTAAATATAAATATGGGCAATGATCTTATATAACATTGCTTATGTAAATTATCTTTCTACTAAATGAATCTTTAACTGTTATGTATTTTTGAAACAGCAGAGGGCACCATGCTACTTATTTTTAAAAGCATATCTTTGAATAGATTTAAAAAAAAATGTTTTACAACAATGAGGTAACATTTCTGTACTAATATACAGAAAGGTTACACCCATAGATCACTTGCCTAGATCAACATTGTCCATTATTGCAACCATTTTTCCAACAAAAACAAAACATATTAAAAAACGATTATCCTTTATTTGTAACGCAAAAAACACATACAAATGTAGAAACCACATATACAAATAGATTCCTTACACATTATCAGATCTAATGACGGTAGCTTTCTCTTATGTTGAAATTGCTCATTATAATTAAAAAAAAAACATTATTACAAAACTCCATTTTGCTGCAATGCAATAAAGCACATTCTCATTCTGGTTTATGTCTAAGAGATAGTGCTCACTTATCATGACGGCAGGATAGGGAGCTTGCAGTAATACTATTAAAATCCAAGTTGTATTTAGTTAAGCAAAATTATATCAGCTATTGTTTACATGTATATAATCTTATATTTAATGTACGAAAAGTGAATATAAGTACATTTAAATATACTAGAAGTGTTTGCATATTACTATCCAGAATCCGTAGATACAGTCAACACATGGTATTATTTGTATTTCTTTTTAACAGTTTAGGATTTGAAAATATAATCTCAACTAAGTTTACGATTTCTTATGTGGTCATCAAAAGTGTTAACTTTTTTTTGATTGCATAAAATAAAATGGTTAATTTCAAAATAAGGTAAGGGGTTAAAGGCACACTGAAATTAATTTTTCAACTAAGTAGTTATAGGTAGCAGGTAAATTCCTTTTTTTTTTGAGAGATTTTATCAAATAGATGTATTAAAAATGTATGTGAGATATTTTCCCCATACTATTTGGACAATCTTTAGAATACTTTAAGCAAGATTGTGCTCAAAGTACTTACTATTGCATTATGAGAAAAATAAAATTAAAACATGTTGAGAATTAGGTTGCCCTAATGTAACTACAGATGTATAGAAAAAAGAAGAGCCTTGGATAATATAATACATAATATTTCCCCCTGTTCTGGGGAAAAATCTGGAAATTAAACCTAACACTTGTATATAGGCTCCTTGTAAAGGACCCGTTTCTGAAAGAACCAGTTATCCCGAGGAGCGACACATTACTCACATCACAGGTGAGTGTGCTTATAACACATTTGGAGTAAGTTCTATATGTAGTATGGGCAGTATTACAATATGATAAGCTATTTTGCTGTATAACAATGAATATATAAGTTCACTACTTCTCTAAGGGACATGACTATACTTATTTTTAATTATTGAAACTGTCACTATAAATTAATGTGAAGTGTTCAGTCATGTTTCATGTGATGTGTTGTCATCAGTGATACCACAGCTAATATAATGAAGCATATCATATGTGATGTCATGAATGATGCCATTAAATGTCATGAATGTCATTATCAGCAAACTCTTTGAAGAGGCAAAGAGGGGCGGTAAGGTTGTGTACATTCTTAAAGGACAAATTTTATATTAAAAATGCAGTAAAATAAAAGATTACATTTGTAAAAGTTATGACATTTTCCTTTTACTTTCTCTCTCTCTCTGTGCGTCCTCTATCTCTTTCTCTGTTCGCCCTCTTCCTGTGAGCCCCCTCTATGTTTTATGCCCTCTCCCTCTCTGTGCCCTATCTCTCTCTCTCTTTCTCTCTCTACCTCCTTCTGTCTCTCCCTCCCTCCTTATCTGCCTCCCTCCTTCTATCTCCCTCCTTCTGTCTCCATCCCTCCTCCCCTCCCCTTCTTCTCCCCCATCCCCCATGTTTCTCTCCCACCTTCTCCCCTGTGTCTCTCCCCCATGTTTCTCTCCCACCATTCCCCTGTCTATTTACCCCCTATGTCTCTCTCTTTCCCTCCCCTGTGTCTTCCCCCATGTCTCTCTCCCCTCGTGTCTCTCCCTCCCCATCTCTCTCTCTCGCCCCCATGTCTCCCCCCTGTGTCTCTCCCATCCTTTCCCCCACCCTCTCCCTCCCCATGTTTCTCCTCCACCCTTCCCCACAACCTCTCCCTCCCCTGTGTCTCCCCCCCACTCCATCCCCTTTCTCACCTCCCCCTCTCCTGTCACTCTCCCACCCTATGATTCTCTCCCACCCTTTCCCCTGTGTCTCTCCCCCTTTCTCTCTCCCCCCATGTTTCTGTCCCACACCCTCCCCTGTATCTCTACCCCATGCGTCTCTCTTTCCCTCCCCTGTGTCTCTAAGTACAAATAGTTTTGTTGTACTGGAAAAGCAGACTTTTTAAATATGTCACAAGTGTGAGAGTTTCTGAAAGAAAACCAAAAGTTTGCTTGTTAAAGAAGAAGCACAAAACAGACAAAGTAAATATTTTGCTTTCTAATGTGGAAATCTTATCTTGTCCAATTAACAAAAGCTTTGTGCTGAGCACAAATCCCAGTAATCCAGACACTGTAGTTTATTTTCAGCTCTAGTGATAACATATGGAAGACCAGTGGTTTCTTGAAGTAGTTTCAATGTGTTTAAATAAACTCAGTGCTCCTGTGGTTGGGCTTCACCATGTGAACATGGATTTCCAGATGTTTCTCATGGGTTGTGGTTATTACTGAAAATGACGTTATAAGGATTTTAACTGATGGACCACCAAGATTTGAAGTAAGAAATGGTTTGCATTATGGTAACTGATGGACACTTAAGGAAAATTTGCAAATATTATATTAAACTTTTATTGGTCATTTCTCATTTACCATTTGTGATTCACTTCTTTGAGCTGTGCTGACATTTATTTTTCTTTCGTTATGAATCTGAAAATAGTTCAAATAAAAATAGTTTTAAAAATTGGTAACTTGCAAGATAATTCTGTTGCTAATCTGGTTCTGCAAAATAGCTTTTAAAGGAACAATACCATTTCACATGTAAAAAAAGATTAAAAAAAAATATTATTGTTATTATTACTATGTTACTATACAAATCACTAGTATGCCCTCATTTGGAATATGGAGTACAATTTTGGGCACCACTTCCTAAAAGGTACATTTTAGAGCTGAAAAGGTACAGAGAAGGGCAACAAAACTAATAAGGGGAATGGAGGGGCTAACTTATGAAGAAAGACTAACCAAATTAAACTTATTTTGTCTAGAAAAAATGTGTCTAAGAGGAGATATGATTACCTTATATGAATGAATCCAGGGTCAGTATAAAGATTTGTCAAGGGAGCTTTTTGTAACAAGAGGTTTTCAAATGACACAGAGAGGGAGAGGACATCTATGGAGGTTAGAAGGAAAAAATATTCCACCTTTAAAACAGGGTTCTTCACAGTAAGGGTGGTTAATCTATGGAATTCTCTACCAAAGTAGACAGTGGTCAGCAAATTCAATAACTTTTAAAATGGGGTTGGATACATTTTTGAATGAAAAGAGCATTCAGGGTTATCCTGGATAACGAGAAAAGCAGTATTGATCCAGGGAGGAATCTGATTGTCTTGGGGTCAGGAAGGAATTTTTTTTTTCCCTTATGAAACAATCTCTCAGTTTTTGGATTGGGGGTGGGTTTTGTTTGCTTTCCTTTTGGGTTAATTAACAAACCACATATTACAAGGATCAGGAGATCTTAAAATGTTCAACTTGATGGACTAAAGTTTTTTTTAATCTCAATTACTATGTAACTATATAAGGTAGGTCACTAGTCAAACTAATTTGATCAATGTTATTCTAGTCTTTCTGTTTCAATCTCTTTATTGAAGACATTTATTATAGGCATATTTGTATATTACATTAGCTCTGTTGTTTACATATTTGTAAATAAAGAATCTCTCAATCAGTTAAGCAATTCTTGTCTCTTTTTTTTGTTATAAACTTAGTATATTTTAAACTTTATACATTTTAACATTAAACTACTCCAGACAGAAAGTTCCTAGAGTCTAAAGAGAGAAAAAAGAAAGATTATGGAGATGTGGGGGTAGAGAGGGAAGTGGGAAATGGAGCGGAGAAAGGGTTTAGCCAGGCTTACCTTCAGAGACTTTTTTTTTTCTTCAATATTTTTTACTAGAATATTGCCCGTCAAAAAATGACGGCAATGAAATTGTAAGGTAGCTAATGCTGTTTGGTGTATAATACTGAAATATGTAATAGATTACTAAATGAATATACTTTACCTATTTTGAAGCATTGTGTTGAAGAGCTGGCAATCTGTGTTGATGTTGCTGGAGCATTAGTGGTGTGGAGCTGCTGTGTAAGCATGCTGAATGTGTGCACTGTGTGGTATGAATATCTGTAGGTCGTTTGTGGCGTTTTGCGAGTTTCTTGTGTTGTTTTGCGAGTTTAGAGTGCTGTAGCCTCGTTTTCGTTTTGTTCGGCGGCCATTTTTTCTCTCGCTTACAGTTTTTTTTAGTCTCTAAACTCTTTTATTTCGAGTAAAATGAAGGTCTAAGTGGCATTTTTGAGGTCCTGGGTGCTCCCTCTTGGTGTAGGTAAGGTTTTTATGTATGTGCTGTGTGTATGTATTGGGTTTTACATCTTGTAATGTTCGCGAGTTGCGTCCGAGTGTTGCGAGGCCGTAATGTGTGTGTCGTGCTCTTTGGGTTGCGACGTGAACTTTGCGAGGGTCGCAGTTGCTGGAATGGAGCGCCTTCGGCGCTCCATGCCAGCAACTGCGGCCCTCGCTTTGCGAGGTCCTCAGGTGCTGGCATGGAGCGCCTACGGCACTCTATGCCAGCAACTGAGGCCCTCGCTTCGCGAGGGTCCTCAGTTGCTGGCAAGGAGCACCTTCGGTGCACCATGCCAGCAACTGAGACCTTCGCCCAGTGCCCTCGCTTTGCGAAGGCCTTGGCTCGCTGTGCGAGCCAAGGCCCTCGCTATGCGAGGGCCGTGACTCGCGTAGCGAGCCCGCGGCCCTCGCTTTGCGAGGGCACTGGGCGAGGGTCTCAGTTGCTGGCATGGAGCGCCTTCGGCGCTCCATGCCAGCAACTGAGACCCTCGCCCAGTGCCCTCGCTTTGCGAGGGCCTTGGCTCGCTGCGCGAGCCAAGGCCCTCGCTACGCAAGGGCCGCGACTCGCGTAGCGAGCCCGCGGCCCTCGCTTTGCGAGGGCCTTGGCTCGCTACGCGAGCCCGCAGCGTTAGCAACAACTCGTACGCTCACAACTATATATGTGATTACTATATAATGTGTAGATGTACCGGCTGGGCATGCTCTTGTGCATTATTATTATTATTACTATATAATGTGTAGATGTACCGGCTGGGCATGCTCTTGTGCATTATTATTATTATTATTACTATACAATGTGTAGATGTACCGGCTGGGCATGCTCTCTGCGTGTACGCTTTCTCTATCTGCACCCTATGTGCACTGCTGTCTGTGTGCAATCTCTGTCTCTGTACCCCTCACTCTCTTTGTCAATCTCTCTGCACTCTCTGTGCGCTCTATCTGTGAACTCTCTCTGCGCTGTCTTTGTGTTCCCTCACTGTCTGTGTGTGCTCTTGCTCTGTAATTCTCTTTATGTCTCCCTCTCTCTCTGTACCTGACTCCCTCTCTCTCTGTACCTGTCTCTCTCCCTCTCTGTACCTGTCTCCATCTCTGTACCTGTCTCCCTCTCTCTCTGTACCTGTCTCCCTCTCTCTCTGTACCTGTCTCCCTCTCTCTCTGTACCTGTCTCTCTCCCTCTCTGTACCTGTCTCCATCTCTGTACCTGTCTCCCTCTCTCTCTGTACCTGTCTCCTTCTCTCTCTGTAGCTGTCTCCCTCTCTCTCTGTACCTGTCTCCCTCTCTCTCTGTACCTGTCTCCCTCTCTCTCTGTACCTGTCTTCTTCTCTCTCTGTAGCTGTCTCCCTCTCTCTCTGTACCTGTCTCCCTCTCTCACTTTGCTGTCTTTCTCTGAAATGCAAATGGCCGCCACGCTTCTGTTAAAATCAGTTGTTAGGCCCACCCCCACTTACATCATAGCCACGCCCCCTTTATGATGTCAGCGTTAGCAACATTTTCTGCTGCTCACAACTATATATGTGATTGAAGACAATTTGGTAATATTATTACAGCAGTTTGTATCACATGTTAAGCCATACATTACATACAGTGTCTTGCTACATTATTCACCCCCTTGACTTTTTACCTATTTTGTTACATTACAGTCTTAAATTCAATGTTTTGTTAATCCAAATGTTATGTGATGGATCAGAACACAATAGTCTAAGTTGGTGAAGTGAAATGAGAAAAATGTATACATAAAACTATTTTTTAGAAATAAAAAAAAAATCACCCCCTTTGTTATGAAGCCCATAAAAATCTCTGGTGCAAACAATTACCTTCAGAAGTCACATAATTAGTAAAATGATGTCCACATGTCACATGATCTGTCATTACAATTACACACCTTTTTTGAAAGGCCCCAGAGGCTGCAACACCTAAGCAAGAGGCGCCACTAACTAAACACTGCCATGAAGACCAAGGAACTCTCCAAACAAGTAAGGGACAATGTTGTTGAGAAGTGCAAGTCGGGGTTAGGTTATAAAAAATATCCAAATCTTTGATAATCCTTTGATAAACATGGCGGTGGCAGATTGTGGGGATGCTTTTCAGCAGCCAGGACTGGGAAACTAATCAAAGTTGAGGGAAAGATGGATGGTGCTAAATACCGGGATATTCTTGAGCAAAACCTATACCACTCTGTGCATGATTTGAGGCTAGGACGGAGGATCACCTTCCAGCAGGACAATGACCTCAAACACACTGCTAAAGCAACACTTGAGTGGTTTAAGGGTTAACATGTAAATGTGTTGGAATGGCCTAGTCAAAGCCCAGACCTCAAGCCAATAGAAAATCTGTGGTCAGACTTAAAGATTGCTGTTCACAAGAGCAAACCAACCAACTTGAAGGGTCTGGAGCAGTTTTGCAAGGAGGAATGGGCAAAAATCCCAGTAGTAAGATGTGGAAAGCTCATAGAGACTTATCCAAAGTGACTTAGAGCTGTGATTGCGCAAAAGGTGGCTCTACAAAGTATTGACTTTAGGGGGGTGAATAGTTATGCACATTGACTTTTTATGTTATTTTGTCCTACGTATTCTTTGCTTCACAATAAAAAAAATAAAACATTTTCAAAGTTGTGGGCATAAATTAAACGATGCAAATCCTCAAACCATCCAAGTTAATTCCAGGTTGTGAGGCAACAAAACATGAAAAATGCCAAGGGGGTGAATACTTTTGCAAGGCACTGTATATTTGATGCCACCTGTATATATTTTCCTGATTGCATAAGAAAAGAGAGAGTTTGTTATTCATATTTGAAAAAATGTTAGATACTGGGGCTGGTTAGTCCCAGTGGGTATAGTTAGTGCTAAAGAATGGCCTGTTGTAGTATTGGTTCATTTGAAGGTTCTTAACTCTTGCAAGAACAATTGTTCTATTAATTGTTCAAAAGTGTGTAACGTGCAGGGGCTATGCTGCTTCCTCAATTGAGACACTGCTCAAGTAGGTGTCTAGAATATGTGTAAAAACAAGAGGGAATGGAGAGAGAGGGCGCACAAACTCCTAGTGCATATCAATGGAACAACTGTTATGGATTTTACTTTCAACTGTTTGTGACTCTCACCTGGAGAGACCTTCAAATGTTATGAGGTATAGAGATCGGATTCAATATAATCTCCACGTGAAATGTCAATCTTCTTCACGTCTGGCAAATAGATCCCAGTCTCCTTATTGCTAGTGTACAATAACTATAGTGTATACACAATACAAAAAAAAATAGTATAACGTAATTTGGTAAAGTATATCTATAAATTATTAATGGGATGGGTTCGATGAATAGCCGAGAGGATCTGACAATGTCAGTGCTGTGTATATGGTGTATTACACAACAACTCCACTAAAGGCTTAATATGGTAAAAAAAAATATCTAACAATTATTTATTATGTACTGATATCAATTAATATTGATATCTGTAAAACAAAGGATAAATATAAATAATGCAATGATGATATAAAAAGGATAAATTTAAGTACTAAAACAAACTAACTTAAGAAGCTGCATTAGGAGCAGAGAAACACATTTATCCTTTTTATATGTTTATGTTTCAATTGTTCATGAGGGGTAATTTTATCATTTGTGAACCAATTGCCTACTCTGTCTAAACGTTGAGAAAACCACCAATGTCTTGACTCCACACTAAAGTCAGTAACAAAATTAGGGAAGGCATTATTGACGATAGGGGCAAAAGTGGTGAGGATAATTGATATTTGGAGTTGGCCCAGGCACCGGTTGAAAGTTTGAGATTGATCATTGGGTTAGGGTGTTTTTCTAAGTTGTGGGATGTGTCTGGTTTCCAGATAAGTGTGTCCCAGATCTGAGGGTTTAACTGTTAATGTTCCGTGAAGACCCAGGTTGGTTGGTATTTGCTTGAATGAACAATAGGCAGAAACCCAAGCTGGACCGCTCTAAAATATAATTGGAGATTAGGGCAGGAGAGTTCCCCCTGGGTTCTTTCCCTGAACATCTTGCAATTTTCAGTGGTTTGTTTTGCCAAATGAATCTAAATATCTGATTTTGTAGCTTGTCTAACTCTCTAGCTCAATTGGGATAGCCAAGAATGTAAACAGATAAAAAAACCTTCGGGAGGAGATGTGGAGTTTAGACCAGTTTTGCATTTTATTAGACTATTTTTTGAATAGGGGAGGGTAGTTTGCTTTGGATATCTCAGAGATTTTCCCCCCATTACATTGACAACAAGATATTTAATATAACTTTTTGGCCATACAAACCTATGCGTGTTTTTCAGTATTTCTTGTTCGGTTTTAGGAATCCCAACTCCTAACGCTTCCGTTTTTTCTAGATTAATCTGTAAGCCTGAAACTCAGCTAAAGTTATTGTTGTTAGTCATTAAGACAGTGATCAAGGTCTCATGTTTTGTCAAGGTACACAGTATATGACCAGCAAATAGGGAACATTTAAGATGCTGAAGCCCTACTGTAAGGCCAGATATTTTCGAATTAGACCTAATGGCTTGGGCTAGAGGTTCTATTGCCAGTGCAAATAGTAGGGGGGATAAAAGGCACCCTTGCCTGGTTGCTCTTTGAATATTGATGTTATTTTTATTTGTCCCCGGTAGTTTAAGGTTGCCCTGTGGAGAATGATAGTATGATTTAATTAGATTAAGAAATCACCCCTTGAAGCAGAATTTGGTCAACGTCGCAAATAGATAGGGCCATTCGACTGTGTCGAAGACCTTTTCGATATCTAGTGCTAAAATGCATAACAGTGTTTTGGAGCATCGCGCTAAATGCAGAATATTCAATGTCCTTCTTATATTATCACCTGCTTGTCTGTATGGGATGAAGCCAGCCTTGTGTTTGTGGACCAGGTCTGAGAGGAATTTGGATATTCTGCTCACCATGATTTTAGCGAGGCGTTTAACATCTCCATTCATGAGAGATATTGGACGATAATTCTTGACTTTAAGGGGGTCCCTTCCTCCCTTGGGGAAGAGTACTAAATCGGACGGTTAAGCTCCAGAGGCATCTTGTCACCATTGAGAATTGAATTAAAGAGTTTTCCAAGGTGACCCCAAGGCATTTTCGAATTTTTTTAAAGTTGAGTTTGTGAAGTCATCAGGTCCTGGTGCTTTGCCTAATATGAGGCTTTTGATGGCTTCTTGAAATTCCTCTTTTGTTATATCTGAGTTAAGACTGGTCAGGTTTTGATCAGTGAGGCTGTGAAGGTTATATGTGTCAAGAAAGGATTGGATGGTTTGGGACCGCTTAGGAGTTTAGAGGAATAGATTTCTGATTGAAGATTTTTTGTATCTTATTTTGGCTCATAATGATTGAGCCATTAGGAATTTTTATCTTATAAACTGTTGCCTGGGAGTATTTTGTGGTAAGCCTTTTGGCGTGTAGTGTGCCAGGCTTGTTGGCTTTCATATAAAATAGCAGCCTTATTAAATTGCAATTTGTTAAATTTGAAAGGGCTCTATTTAAGCACAAGGCTGTCTGTGTTTAGTTCGCCGCAAGGCCTTCTCAGTTCTTTATGAGAGGATGTTATCTAGTTCCAGCCTAAGTTTTTCTATTTGTTGGCAGCTTTGAGTTGTGGAGTTTTGTTGATTTTAATGCTTTGGTTTCCCTATTGCTTCTGTTAGGTCAATTTCTTTTTGCCTAAGTTGTTTTTTATGGGCTGACACTTATATTATGTGCCCCTTATAAAAGCCTTATTGGCCGCCCAAATCCACCCAATTCCTATGTCTGTTGATGATTTAGTTTCAGAATACAAATTTAAGTCTCTGGACATTTGATGGAAGGGTTTTGTGAGAAGGAGCTCATTTAGCTTCCATAAGTTTAATGTGACCGCTGCATGATCTGTCCATGGACAAGTAAGGATTTTAGCTCCATGGGAGTTATCGCATAAAGTTGAGCTAATTAGTATGGTGTCAATGCATGAGTATGATTTATGGGTAGGAGAATAGTAATTGAAGTATTTCCTTCTGGGGTGGTGGCCCCTCCAAGCGTCTACAAGGCCTAGGTTGTTAAGTGATTTGGAAATCTGATTTAATTTGTTTGAAAAGCGGCCATTTGTAAGGCTGTTTCACCAGTCTAATCAAAGGTTAAATTAAAGTCCCATGCAATGATCAATTTCCACTGAGCTTGAAATTCAACAGATTTTAATATTTTAAGTAAGGTTTTGTGTGGGGAGGTGGTAGATGCATATATGCAGACTAGGGATATCCTAATGTTTTGGACTGTTTTATTTAAAATGATATAATGACCTTCCTTATCTACCTTTCTGGATTCTATTTGGAAGGGGAAATGTTATTGTTTTAGTTTTTATTAGCTGTAAACAATAGATTTACCTATAGTGACGATCCGGTGGTGGGGGCTATTACTGCCCAGGGCCACCTGCTATAGACTACAGGTTAACTACCAACAAGGACCGTGGGGTTCTTGGAAATCTCAGCACCAGCACCATGATATCTGGATTCTGTATTAGTCAGGGTCTCTCCATCAGGAATCAGCATGTCCAGGAGTCTTAGTAACTTTCCTGTGGTAGTGACCAAAACAAGTTACTTGGAAGGTAGAGATAGGATCACTATTGTTGCTACCAGGAGCAAAATAAAAGACATACCATTTTCTATATGCCTCAGCAGTGAACTGCCTTTATTCGCTTCCAAACACAACTAACAAAACAACAGACAAAAAACACAGAACAAAAACACAACCAGCATTCCCTGCTCCCCCTTTGACCTCTTTGATCTAGTATATATCGGTTGTCAATAGAGGGGGTAGTTTGTTTTTCCCTTGCTCTATTTACAACCCCAGAGGGCAATAAAACAGGATTTAAATTTTATGGCTGTTCCTTTGATCATGCATCAGACTATCACATGAACCATTTCTGCCCCCTTACATCAATTAAAGCATATACATTGTAACCAAGAAACCATGACAGTAACTATATACACGCGTTACATACATGACAGTAATATTATGCACACATTTAATTTTTTAAACATGACACATAAAACAGTAATATATATCATGGGGAATTACATACAGTATACAGGATAAGGCAGGAGCATATACCATAAGACCACATGAAGCATGGTGGTACACTGTTGCCCTATGCCTTGCGGTTATTCACCCCACCACCCACCTGCCCACATTTCCCATGTGGCAATAAAATTCCCCTATCCATTTTCTAATGGGGTAGTTGGTTTTGTATGGTAGCTCACTGGGCCACATTCCAGGCCCTGGAAAGGGGTCCTTGACACCTGTAGAATTCAATTTAACAATATGATTGTAATACATCTGTTGGTTAAGTAAAGGTGTCGCAAAAATTGCAGTTTCTCTCAATTGTAGAAAGATTGTATAAAATAAACAGTATATTTGACATAGTATAAACCATCATTTGAGCAAAAATGGGACATTGCAGTGAATAATACAACAGACAATTGACAGTTCCTGATGAATTTACTTTGATAAGGTAGAGAAATTGCTTATAGGGCCTTTACCTATATTTTCTATTTTTAAATATATATCATAATGAACTAAGAAATAAACTACAATTATAACAGTGGGGTAAGTCAACAATTTTAACTTCTAGTGTTGTTTCAGGTAAAATGGCAAGCAATAATGTTATGGGCTTACCTTTAATCGATGCCTCTGGAGGGGTCACCCGCCAGCCTGCCCGGGTTGAAATGGTTAGGATGTTCATGAGTCGTTATATATCCAGAGTTTAGGCTACGGGTGTGCTGTGTGGGGATATTAACCAAGGGTTCCATATATTGAGAAAGCTAGGGATGGAGTCTTCGAGGGTGTGGGAGTGTTTCTCATTTATAAGGAGATAATTTAATGTATTAATAATCATATTTAGATGAAGAGAAGATGATTTCCATTGTCGGGGAGAGGAGGGCAACTCAGGGGCATTCCCACCACATACAGTATAAGAGAAAGAGCCTACTCTACCACACTCTCAAAAGCAATTGGTATTCAGAGTCAGTTTCTGCCTGTAAAGTTTATCAGGAGTGTAAAAGACCACAAGATATTTAATATAGGAGGATGGCCGCATACAATTAAAAGTTCTGCTGTAGATATTGTAGATCTGAGAGAGGGAGAGAAATGTTTAAGGCCTCTATTTTATCTACAATGACCTTTAACACAGAAAATTGCCCAAAAGTTTCTGAAGTTTGCATAAGAGTTGGAACCAAGGTGGTAGATTGTGTTAGAGTGCAAAGAAGATTGTCTGCAAAGAGACAGCATTTAAGATGATGATGGCCTATGCTGAGTCCATGAACGTTAGAATTAATCCTCATTGAGTGGGCTAAGGGTTCAATCGCTAATGCAAATAGTAGGGGAGAAAGTGGATGTTAATATGTGTTTTACCATCTCCAGGCAATTTAAGGGAATCTTTAAGTCTGAATTAAGTTGATGAAAGAACCATGGAATCCAAATTTGGTGAAAGTCTTCTCAAGATAGTGCCATTCCAAATAAAAAGCCATTTTCTATGTCTAGAGCTAGTAAGCATGTTGGAGTTTGAGTTCATCCAGCCCAATGAATAGAGTTACAAACTCGTCTTATATTGTCCCCTGCTTGTCTATATGGTATAAATCCTATTCGATCCATATGTATAAGTCGGGGAAGAAAGTTTTTTATCCTATGAGCCATAAGTTTTACTAGTATTTTCATATCTCCATTCAAAAGAGAAATGGGTCTGTAGTTTTTAACTTCTGTCAAGTCTCTGCCTTCCTTTGGAAAAAATACTAGGTCAGCTTGGTTAAGTTCAGGGGGGATAGGGTAGCCCTCCCAAATTCTATTGCATTTTTTGATAATATAAGTTAGAGAACCCATCTGGGCCAGTGGCTTTTCCTGTTTTCAAATTTTGGATGACTTTGGTAAGTTACAATTTGCATTTAGGGATTCTGTTTCTTTAGTAGTAAGTGAGGGAAGTACTCAAGAAAGGAAGTTATTTGTGTAATCCATTTATGTGAAGAGGAAGTGTAAAGTTTTTGAAAAAAAGGTGTGAAACGTTTCCTGTATTTTATTAGGGTTGACTGTAATGTCCCCAGAGGAGGATTTAATTCAGAAATGTTTTGATTGTAAGAGTTTCCCTTTAAGATTTCTGGCTAACAGGTAATTTGGTTTATTAGCGTGGGAATAACATTTATGATGCGTCCATCTCTTAGCTTTTTCCGTATGATTAGATCGAGTTCCGTCCTTGTCTTATCAATATCCTGGAGTAATTTATAAGACAGATTTTTCTGATTACGTTTTTCTAAAATGGCTATTTCCTTTTTCAGGGTTGTTTACTTAAGACAAATTATTTTTTTGTGGGTGGAAGCATGTTTAATATAAGATCTCCTTATGAAGGCTTTATGAGCTGCCCCGACCCATCCAATATCCGAATCCACATCAAGATTTGTTAAGAAGAACAGTCTTGAGCTACGTGGTCTTTGAATATTGGACTAGATATTAACATCTCATTCAGCCATCATGAGCATAGATTACGGGTGTTGGTACCATAAGCACCCAAAATGCTAACCAAAAAGTGGTCTGACCATGTACATGGATTTATCTTGGATCAAATTAGATGATCAGAGAGTGAGGAGACTATAAATAATGTATATACTCTGTCGGATGCATCACTACTCATGCATTCACTAGGTGTAGGTCATTTAATAGTGTATCTATTTGGTGCAATGTATTATGAGATTATTTTACCCACTTCCACAAGTTTGAGATAGTGTAATAGATGGATGAAAATGTTATGAGAGGCTGTGGTTGGGGAGTAAAATGCAATTAGAGAAAGTTTAATATCATACAAGTTCCCTGGCAGTACTATAAAGTTGCCCTCTTTGTCTATGTATTTACTTTCAATGTAAGAAGGAAAATCTTGATGCAGTAATATGGCGACCCCAGCCTTTTTTGAGGGTTGAGTAGAAGCAAAATACAATGGGTAATGTTTGTGTAAATATTTGTAAATTTTATTATGGGCAAAGTGAGTTTCTTGAAAGAATATAAGCTAGGGGCGTAAATATTTATAAGAAAGAAAGGCTTTGCGCCTCCTAAATGGAGAATTTGAAGCCCTTGACATTATGGGAGATAATTGTAAAAGGTGTATCTGTCATCCTACCTTATGGGTAGCATAAGCTGGCAGTGATATTTTGAAGTTTTGATCCATGGGGGGAGATTTTGAGTAACCTAGGCAGTCGATTGGTGTGGACCACGAAAACCGGAAAAGCAGGAAGCACATGACACATCACGAAAGTTAAAAAAAAAACAAGTGAGGAAAAAAATTACAAAGTTATGTAAGTAAACTTTAAGGTACACATGAATCCTGAAAACTTATACTAAAGGCACAAATGTGCCAGTGGAGAGAGAGGAAAGTATCCCCACCCTGGAAATCCTCTTATATGAGGAGTATACAAAAAATTTAGTGTAAAAATAGAAAATATCACCTTTCAGGAACCAAAATTGCCTATTGGTTGGTGTGATAGGTTTGGTCCTAGCTAAATTAAGCTAAAAGTATATATGGGATGACCATTGATCTATACTGTTTTAATGTAAAGTTAGATAACTTAGTGGGGTTTTAAAGTTATAAGAAACACTAGGTACTTACAGTGGATATAAAAAGTCTACACACCCCTGTTAAAATGTCAGGTTTCTGTGCTGTAAAAGAATGAGACAAAGATAAATCATTTCAGAACTTTTTCCACCTGTAATGTGACCTATAAACTGTACAACTCAATTGAAAAACAAACTGAAATCTTTTAGGTGGAGGGAAGAAAAAAAAGAAAAGAAAAATAATGTGGTTGCATAAGTCTGCACACCCTCTTATAACTGGGGATGTAGCTGTGTTCAGAATTAAGCAATGACATTCCAAATCGTGTTAAATAGAAGTCAGCATACACCTGCCATCATTTAAAGTGCCTCTGATTAACCCCAAATAAAGTTCAGCTGCTCTAGTTGGTCTTTCCTGAAATGTTCTTAGTCGCATCCCACAGCAAAAGCCATGGTCCACAGAGAGCTTCCAAAGCATCAGAGGGATCTCATTGTTAAAAGGTTTCAGTAAGGAGAAGTGTATAAAATAATTTCCAAGGCATTAGATACACTATGGAACACAGTGAAGACAGTCATCATCAAGTTGAGAAAATATGGCACAGCAGTGACATTACCAAGAACTGGAGCTCTCTTCAAAATTTATGAAAAGACGTGAAGAAAACTGGTCTGGGAGGCTACCAAGAGGCCTACAGCAACATTAAAGGAGCTGCAGGAATATCTGGCAAGTACTGGCTGTGTGGTACATGTGACAACAATCTCCAGTATTCTTCATATGTCTGGGCTATGGGGTAGAGTGGCAAGACGAAAGCCTTTTCTTACGAAGAAAAACATCCAAGCCAGGCTAAATTTTGCAAAAACACATCTGAAGTCTCCCAAAAGCATGTGGGAAAAGGTGTTATGGTCTGATGAAACCAAGGTTGAACTTTTTGGCCATAATTCCAAAAGATATGTTTGGCGCAAAAACAACACTGCACATCACCAAAAGAACACCATCCCCATAGTGAAGCATGGTGGTGGCAGCATCATGCTTTGGGGCTGTTTTTCTTCAGTTGGAACTGGGGCCTTAGTTAAGATAGAGGGAATTATGAACAGTTCCAAATACTAGTCAATATTGGCACAAAACCTTCAGGCTTCTGCTAGAAAGCTGAACATGAAGAGGAAATTCATCTTTCAGCATGACAACGACCCAAAGCATACATCCAAATCAACAAAGGAATGGCTTCACCAGAAGAAGATTAAAGTTTTGGAATGGCCCAGCCAGAGTCCAGACCTGAATCCGATTGAAAATCTGTGGGGTGATCTGAAGAGGGCTGTGCACAGGAGATGCCCTCGCAATCTGACAGATTTGGAGTGTTTTTGCAAAGAAGAGTGGGCAGATCTTGTCAAGCCAAAATGTGCCATGCTGATAGACTCATACCCAAAAAGACTGAGTGCTGTAATAAAATCAAAAGGTTCTTCAACAAAGTATTAGTTTAAGGGTGTGCATACTTATGCAACCATATTATTTTATTTTTATATTTTTTCTTCCCTCTACCTAAAAGATTTCAGTTTGTTTTTCAATTGAGTTATACAGTTTATAGGTCACATTAAAGGTGGAAAAAAGTTCTGAAATGATTTATCTTTGTCTCATTTTTTTACAGCACAGAAACCTGACATTTTAACAGGGGTGTGTAGACTTTTTATATCCACTGTAGGTCTGTATAATTGATCATAGTAAGAACCTGCATACTGTCAGTCTGCAAGATAGCAACAATCCCAAAATGTCCATTTTAAAGCAATGCAGAGTAAATAAGTGGATTTAGGTCATTTGGGAGAGGAGCCTCCTAAAGGCAATGAAGTTCCAGGTGGAGAGGGCTGGGATTTTCCTTGGGTTGTACGTAGCAGGACTTCTGTCCACTGTACGGCAGGTCTCTGAAGTGTATGCTGAGTCTAGCAAATCTGAATCAGAGATGAGATGAAGCTGTAGCAGATTTTACAACATTCATCCATGTTGCGAGCAATGTAAGTAGTCAAACCAATTTGAAAAATAAGACTGAAGGGGAATCCCCACCTCTATTTTTCATTGTTCTTTGACAGAACGAGAAGAGCGTGTTTAAGCAATTTCCATTTTTACAACGTTGTGAGGGCTAAATCTGCAAAAATCTGCAAAGAGGAGCCATCTGTACCAACTATGGTGACCATTTTTCTGTCTGCCTCAAACCAATATATTTTTTATGGCTTTTTAAATAAGGAAGCCTTGCATAATTGGAGAAGGATTAGACCATGCTACTGAGAAACAAATGTAATGGTAGGAAATGGATTAAAATGTACTCTTCAAAAGAACAATAAATGCAATGTGGTGTATTCACTAAGCAATCACAAGATGTAAGTGGCTACAAAGGGCTGCCATGGCAATTTTCTCAGTATGAACGAGCCATTGCAACATTCAGTGGCGTTGTTTACAAATCCTGCTTTATGAGTCTAGTGAAAGGAGTTTCAGAATGTTGCAAAAACCACTAAAAGTATATATTTTTTGTTTGGCTAAAAGTGGTTGTTGTTTGGTTGTTCCGTTGTGTCTGACTCTCCATGGACCACAGCTTCATCTCTCTGCTACTACCCCTTTGAGATCCATCAATCCCATGTTAATTGCTTTAATAACCTCATCTATCCATATGCCCATCTGCTGTAGTCTTGTTCATGTGCCTTTAATTTTTCTCAGTATCAGAGTCATTTCTAGGCAACCCTGTCTTCTCATGGTATGGCCAAAATATCTGACCTTTGGGCCTCATGATCATACCTTCCAGTGATATATGAATTCCTGTAGTATGGATTGATGGAGCCTAAACAGTTTTCTCCAACACCACAATTCAAATGTAGCAAATTCTCTGATGCTCAACCTTCTTTATGGTCCAGCTCTCACATCTGTATGTTATTAGTGGGAATACCATAGTTCTAACTATTCAGACCTGTGTTGATAGCAATGTATGTTTACTTTTTAATAGCTTATCCAGACATGCCATAGCTTTCCTCCCCAGAAGTAAACATATTCTAATTTAATGGCTGCAGTCATCCTCTGAAGAGACCTGGAAGCCAAGGAAAATAAAATCTATCACTGCCTCCACTTCTTCATCTATTTGCAAGGAACTGAGATTGCAGTTTACCATGATCTTATTTTTTTTAACATTGAGCAGCAGGTCAGCTTTTGCACTCTCTTTTTTCACCCTCATCAATAGGCCCTTTAGTTCTTCCTCCTTTTCAGCCATCAGAGTAGTATCATCCACGTATCTGCGGTTGTTGATATTTCTCCCAGTGATGTTAATTATGGATTTTATATTTTTCCAGTCTGGCCATATGCATTATGTATTACCCATATACATTGAATAAATAAGGTGACAATATACAGTTCTGCTCAAAAGTTTGCACACCCTGGCAGAAATTGTGAATTTTGGCATTTATTTTGAAAATATGACTGATCATGCAAAAAAAAGTTATTTGAAGGATAGTGATCATATGAAGCCATTTATTATCACATAGGTGTTTGGCTCCTCCTTTTTAAATCATAATAATAACAGAAATCACCCAAAATGGCCCTGATCAAAAGTTTGCATACCCTTAGTTCTTAATACTGTGTATTGCCCCCTTTAGCATCAATGACAGCGTGCAGTCTTTTGTAATGGTTGTCTATGAGGCCCCTAATTCTTGCAGGTGGTATAGCTGCCCATTCGTCTTAGCAAAATGCCTCCTGGTCATACAAAGTCTTTGATCATCTTGCATGAACCGCACATTTGAGATCTCCCCAGAGTGGCTCGATGATATTAAGGTCAGGAGACCTTTTTCTGCTGTAACCACTGGAGGGTCAACTTGGCCTTGTGCTTAGGGTCATTGTCATGTGCAGCCTTTGTGCAGAAGATTGCAAATTACCTGCCAGTATTTTCTGATAAAATGCTGCATTCATCTTGTCATCAATTTTCACAAGATTCCCCATTCCTTTAGAGCTCACCCCCCCAAAACATCATTGAGCCACCACCATGCTTCACAATGGGGATGGTATTCTTTTCACTATAGGCCGTGTTGACCCCTCTCCAAACATAGCACTTATGGTTGTGTCCATAAAGCTCTATTTTGGTCTCTTCACTCCAAATTACAGTGTACCAAAACTGTGAGGTGAGTCAAGGTGTTATTGGGCATATTGTAACCAAGATATTTTTGTGGCATTGGCGCAGTAAAGGCTTCTTTCTGGCACACACTGATCCATTTAAGCTTTAAACAACTGTTTGTGGGTAGGTCTTCTAACTCCTGCATAATTCATCCTATGCTATAAAGCTGTGTAATACAGCAGGCATATGCTTAAAAGGAGCTACATTTAAATGGCATTGGCTTAAAGAGTGAAACCTTTGTGGGCTCATTTGCATGTCATTACCCAGGTGCCCAGATTGCAGTGCAAATTATTTCTCAGAATTCTGAACAGGAAATACGTTTTTTAACTTATTTTAGACGTCCAAATATGAACCCAAATACACTATTTATTTACTATATATATTTTATGTATATATTATTATGACTACCACCTCCTTTTGACGTCAGCAGTGCATAGCTAATGAAATACGGCATGTGTTGTGCGCTGGCTTGGTGGGTATATAAGGTGATATGTAGGCATTCTGCAAACATATCAACCATCATTGTCGTGGGTAGAACGTGTGACTTAACAGACTTTGAAAAGGGGATGGTCATTGATTTCGGGTCAAGGGTGGCAGTATTTCTGAAACATCGAAGTTTGTGAACTGTTCACGTGCTGCTGTGGTTAAAGTGTACCGTGACTGGACAAATGACACCATTGTGAATAAACGGCATCGAACTGCGGAGCACCACGTGCCATTGATGTCAGAGGTGAACTTCGGCTGTGAAAATGTGTGAGGGCCAACCAAAACAGTTGAACAATTCACCATCCAAATGAGCCAGGGGGTCTACCAGACGTGTGTAAAAAAAAACAAATTACAACATTTATCCCAAACTAGACCTCCATGACTAGCTTCACCACTGAGAGCATGCTCCAGATTATATTGCCTGCCTACTTAATGTTACCTGTCATGAAATGTTTTTCTTTTACCCCGCAGTACTCAGGAGAAGGAGAGAAGTAGGGAAGGGTTACAGTGGAGAGAAGTAGGGAAGGGTTAACTGTGTTTTTATATTATATTTTATGGCTAAAACCATTTTTTGCTTCTTTGCAAATTTGCATATTTTTTTATAGTAATTAATGGTGAACTCCCCTTCTAGATCGCTACCTTGTCGTGGTGAAGGGGCTTGTGTACCTCACTGAAGCTGTGAGCTACACCACATAGGCATAACCAAGATGGGCAAGACATAGAAGAGTGGTCAGGGAAATTACGGTCCACTGGATAAAGAAATGACTACCCACTCCAGTATCTTTGCCAAGAAAACTATACGTATGAGCACAACCAGACACAAATGTACTCGGTGTGCTGAGTCCATATGGTCACTGAGAGTTGGGCACGACTGAAGGACTGGACAACAAAAACAAAATGATGAGCTAAAATTAGATTTAACATGAAAAGTGTATACATTGACACTTTAATCAATCTACTGCATAGTGCTTTGTCTAGGAGTACTCTATTGCCCTCTGAGAATGTGATATGCTCAATCTAGTACATGCCATGGTGAACTTGTTTTCCAGTAGAAATGGAAAAGGAAAACACAGTGTAGTAATGCAAATTTGCGTATGATCTTTACATGACTATGCTACGCATGTACTAAAGGACCACTGTACCAAAAGTATACTTGATTTATAAAATATTCAAACATTGTAATACTAGTAGTTATACATAAAAGCCCATTACAGAATTATGCAAAAGGACCAGAGCTAAGCACCACAGAGCAATGGGCAGAAACCTACAAAGGGCTGTGGAGCTCTAAGAGCTTTAAAGTATAACTACTAGTATTACAATATTTAAACATTATAAATACAGTATATTTATAAATGTACTTTCATTTTCACAGTGTTTATTTTTAGAGCACAGTGGTCCTTTAAGTGGGCAGACTAAATGGGCATATAGATTTTATATATATGTATCAATAGTTTAGATACTAGGCTCAAGAAAGTCATGATTAAAGTGGTGGCAAACAGTCAGCAAGGAATGGTCTTCTTCAACCTAGTGTATGTTTTAAAGAGGATCATAGGATCAGGCTCAGCATAAGGTGTTGAGGCTTCAAGAAGGCAGAGATAAACAGAAGCAAGGAAGAACAGTTACTAAATCAGACAACAGTCGTAATGCATCACAAAACCCATATGCCTATGCGTAAATCATATTTTTGACAACTGCTATTTAAATAGAAACATACAGCCTTATTAAATTGCGATTCGGACAATTGAATAGGGCTCTATATAAGCACATATTTTTTTTACAGAAGTTTTTAGTTAGTGAACTTTTATCCAAAAGCAAGGTTTTCACTAACTAAAAACTTCAGTAAAAAAATATGCTCTGTGCTTAAATAGAGCCCTATTCAATTGGCCAAATCACAATTTAATAAGGCTGATAATATTGTAGACAGATTTCAGTTGTCAGAGTGGATTTTATTTTAAAGTAGCTACAATAGCCAAGGCTATTTCAAATGTAATTTTCAAAGGCAATGTTTATTTTTCTTTCTGTAGATACTTTTTTTTATTTACTTTACCATTTATTAAAAAAACAAGTGATGCCATATTGTATGGACACTACAGTTGTCCTGTTTAAAACTATACAGGAAATGTATTTTGCTGAAGACTACATCAAAAATTAAAATTATGCATCAATCGCCAGATCAGCTTTTTCATTTATTTATTAAAATAAAATTAACATACTTCTTCAGATGTCTCCCCATTTCCTAATCTTGGAGTTGTGCCATGTATTTAATATCTAATAGACAACCACAAATATTCTATTTAGTTTTATATTTTGTTAGTTTCCCATGACAGCAACAGAAACTTTGCTTCTGAAGACATTAGTGGGAGGTTTTGATGTCTATTTGACAAAATAATTTGACTGTCTTAATTACTCTATCACAGTTCAATAAAGGACACATAAAAATACAAGTTTAGTTTTGAGAAATTTCAGGAATTCTTCATTTGCTGCCATATTCCTTGTATTTGGCATCTGTTCCCTAACTTTACAGTGTAAATCTATCTCTGCCAATTATAATGTAGGGACAGTGGATCCAAGGATCCAAGCCTTTTAATTTCTTACTAAAGGTCAATGTGTCCCTCTTAAGTAATGTCATATAACTTCAGCTTATGCACCATCTGGTTTCAAAATATTATAATGATAACCAGTTAGACAATGTCCATCGGTTAAAATTTCTGAATAATTTCTCTTTTTTCATGGTAATACCAAATTCCTTATTTAGACATGGATGTAAATTTGTCCGTATACAGTATGTTGGTGATCATGATCAATATGACTGCTATTACTAAGTAAATGCCTACTATGCATGAGGTTAGTCTGAGACCCAGGGGTGTTGGAGCCAGAATAATTGGGGGGGGGGGGGGAGGTGGTTACAGCTCATTGTATACATAGGCCGTAAATTAGCTTTTATATACATACATTCAAACATAGAAAAATCTGTGGGGGATTGCCAAAAGAGTGACCCAGCCCTAAAATTCCAGGCAATTCTACCCTGAACAGGAGAAACAGCAAACCCCAGACGCGTTTCGGCCTTTATGGGCCTCGTCAGTGAGGTGCAGCTGACGTCTACTGAGGTTGCTTCGTTCTCTGATGAGCGCCTTTGATTGAAGGGCCACTGAGTGCCTAACATGGCCTCCCAGTGGTTTAAACCTTTTATTTTACCCAAAGCAAAACTGTATTATTTGCTAGTCTTTGAGATGTATAATGAACTGTGTGTTGTTCAGTAGTAGAAAACTCTCCCATTCCGGAGAACATGCGGAGGGCCGCAAGGGGTCTCTGGGTCTCTTGTTCCTTACCACTGCTGTAGGGTCTGCCACATGATAGGGAAAGCTTTCCTTCTCAGACAAATCCAACATGGTTCCCATGGCTTTTCCCGTCAATGATATCTGTCCTGAAAGGCTAAATTAGAAGTTATGCAGGAAAGGGAGAGACCAAATGTCTGAGATGGTCATTCTTTTCTTTGAAGGTCTGCTTTGAAAATGGTTGCTTTCAAGATTTTGCAGTCTATATTCTGTTCTGAGCTCAGTGCCTTGAGATCACTGTAGAGTACAGAACGTCAGGGGCAGAGTGTGGTAATGCAGACAGGGTTAGGGACAGGCAGCGTTTGTACAGGGCCAGACAAACAGAGGGTTGATAATAGGAGCTTAGGTAGGTGAGCACAGTTAGAAGATCACTGAACAGCTGCCACTCAAAGGCACTCATTCTGACTAGCTTAGGTGCAAGGCAACACTGACACAGGGCCTCATTCAATTGCGATCAGAAGTTTTTAGTTAGTGAAGACCTTGCTTTTGGATAGAAGTTCACTAACTAAAAACTTCTGTAAAAATATTTTGATCTGTGCTTATATAGAGCGCTATTCAACTGGTCAAATCGCAATTGAATGAGGCCCACAGTCTGCAGGAGCAAGATATATGGCAACACTGCAACATTGGCACAGGCAGATGACAGGAGCATGGTTACACTGGCACAGGAAAGTAGGGGAAAAGCACAAGGCAGAGCTGATTCCAACTGGGAATGTGGGAGCGTGATCCATACACAGGATACACAAAGAACAGGCACTGATCATGGATGTTGTCCTTTAAATCTTGCGACTAGTAAATGCCTATGCCTCGACTGCAGGAGGACATGCACAGCCTCTTGGGACTGCTCCAGGAGGTAAGTTAGTGGTTGATGCTGACATTACTTACCTCAGGAGTTTTGTGTTATGTTTTATTTGGGTAGCCCAATGGATCCCAAACCTCTCCTCATGGATCCCCAGACAGGTTGGGATTTCAATTTAACACTGTTTGAACGCAGATGAGACAATTAGTATTCAATAGGCAATGGAACCTCTAATTTTCCCACCTGTGTTCACACAATGTTCCAATGAAATGCTGACCTGTCTGGGGTGCCCTCATTTCCCACTGACTACAACTGTCAAACACTAATTTATATTTTTGTGGTAATTGACCCATTTCATAATTTTTTTTTTTCAATATACGGTAACAATGTACAGAGTAAAAATTAGGCTTATCCAATAAGAATTTCTTAGTGCATAACCAATGACTGCAAAAGCTTGCTGCTCAAGAACAAGCACCATAACAAAGAAACTATTTACTATCTACTTTAAAACACTGACCTAAAAAATCATTATTACAGATTGATGCATATTCCAGGCATTCAGGAATTATTTTACTCTTCTGATATTTTGAACATGACTGAACCCAGACCACTGCACACCTACGGTATATATTTATTTAATAATGGCCATCGCTTGCTTCAGCATGAAACTAGCCGCACTAGCTGACTGTAATTGACATCTAAAAGGGAATTAATTAAAACTGTGCATCGTACAACTGATTGTTTATGTAGAAGCTAACCACCCGAAAACAAATTCATCCACTCTATTTGTCAGTGCAATAAACATATTTTTTCCAGGGATGGATTATAAAATCATTTTTTATTCTCAGCAAATAACTGACCTTCCTTGTCAGTTATACAATATAACAAAAACAACACTTTATAACAAAACATAACTTTTCTTTTAGCACATATCTATAGAGTACACAGAGACCTAACACATCCTGCCTGAGACTACCCTGGCCTGTCTGAAGTTCAACATTCTGCTTTATATAGCTCTCTGATTTAAGCAGATGCAGGTCTAATGAGTTCATTGCTTGGCAGGGAAAGAGCCTGTCCAAAAAAAGTGCAACATGATGGACAGGTTCTCATCCTTACTGAACCCTTCCTGTGCAGTTACTGCCTCTTTATGCCAGAGATGGATCTGTACACTCCATCACAGTGCCACATGTAGAATCACAGAAACCCTGCTGATGACTGTCTAGCATGGGTATGTAGGTAACCGCAACACAGCCAAGCTATCAGCCACCTACAACAAAAGAACATATCAGTGACCTACATCCAATAATATAATGCTGTCACCACTAAGTCAATTTAAGATGTAATAATGTTCAGGGGGCCTTTGGTTATCTAGAACTATAACGCTGACGCAAACAACAAATTTGGTCATAAAGGACATTTTAACCACACGTTATAAGAGAGAGCAGACAACTTAATAAATTAATATATAATATATATTAACAAAAATAATTCTACATGTTATACAATGTTATTTAGTACGACTGATTAATATTAAGATAAAACAGGAATAACAACATAGAAAATCCTATACTTCAGGCATAATTACCAAATCAGAATGTGTTTCATGGATTTTAGGAAAGAGATTCTTGATCACACCATCAGCATACTGGTGGCTCTTTCGATTATTCCCCTCAGACAATGACCCAAAATTCAGGCTTTGCCTACATTTTTAAAAGGCATCCCCTAGCTGGACAGGTCAGATATCCATAAATGACAATAGAAGGCAGGCTAGGTGACTCCATGTACTAGTCACACATATATAGATGTATCATTCCTTGTGAATAAAGAACATAAGTGTATTGGAATATGCAACACTTTTTACAGGCCCAAGCAGCAGCAAGTTTTTAACCTTTTTGTGTATTTATTCGTGACAATCCATCTGAACAAAATCTATCCAAATATTGCCATCATTTATCCTTAGGGTAGTTGTGTGCTTATCACAGGCATAACTTAAGTTTCTTAACAGACATTAGGAGACAGTATTAGGTGACATCTTAAAGAAAATAAATGATTTATTTATTAAAGAGCCTCCTCTCCTGTGTATAAAAGCTACAAACACATTTACGTTTTTAAGACACTGATAGTCTGCTGGGGAAAAATAGCCTGTTAGTTATTACTTGCTGGTTTTCTGGAGATTCCTGCTTGTTTTGTGGCATTATTTTTGTTTGTTTTTAACTTTCTTTATTATCTCCACCCTAACAGGACAATTAATAGACATAGGGTAAGTATCACAGACATGAAATCCTGAGAATGTTTGCAACACTGACAACACCAGGCTTTTTTGGTTAAGAATATTATGACGTCATAGACCAGGCATGTCACAGTATATGACATCACAAAGACTTGATCACTACATAAGTAGCTGTGCTGGAGAGATGGGCCACTTGCAGCCAGTTAAACCAGGGGAAATGTCCTGGAGGGAGTCCTGGATGGATAAATGGGAAAGATGTACAGTATGTGGACAGAAGACAAATAGAGAAAATTGATGTGAAGGTAAGCTTTTTTTTATCTGGAGAAGCTTGATTCTATAGATGACTTGATGATCAAGGAATTTGATAATGGAATTTAAAGGGCAGACAGCTGAAAATGCACCTCAATGTCCTCTATGAACAGAAACCTGGAGAACACTTGATGTTACCAAGACATATATTTCAGTGATTCACGACTGAAACTTTCGAATGCCAATGTGATGGTAAGAGCAGGAGCTTGGATAGTGTAGATAGACTAAGAGCCTAGGATTATGTAGTAGTGTGTAGAGATTGAATAGTATCGGAAGCTGTAGATTGTACAGTGGAGAGATTTGGAGACTCAATGATTGTACATTGTGGAGAGATGAGAATTGTATATTGTAAAAGTGCTTCTGAACCTTTGATGCCAAGAGTGTGTTTACTAGGTGTATAGATGTATTGCTACTATAAAAAAACACATTATCACATTATGAAATACCTTGTGTTACATTGACTTAGTGATGTGTGAGCTGACAGGTCCATGAGGAAGCGTTATGACGCGAAACGCGAGCGTTGACCTGTCTTGTCCCATGATTGTGACATCACTGGCAGCATTTGGTGGATACTGGTGTTTCTAGGTGCACACGAGGCTTGTGCAGGCTTTGGACTCTCATTTACAAATGATAAGTGATACGTTTTTCCATCTGACACATTTATGCTGCTTGTAATATCTTGAAATATATATCTGTACTAATACAATAGAATATTATAATTGATTTTATCTGTTATATAATATTTGCACTCAGCATATTTGCACAGACAGATTAAGAGCAATATACCTTTAAATAGCCTTTGGCTTTTGCATTTTCTTTTAATAGTATTTCTATATATATCAATTGTTTTACAATATATGACACTAGTCAGGCTTATTTACCTTATATCATCAGCACAATATCCATAGATGCTGCATTAACAGCAATCTGCAGTGCATATATATATATATATATTATCCTTTTATAAGATATATTTATGCTTTGTCTAGAAATCTAATGTTATGTAATTTATATCATGAGCACTCTATTTGCACTTATGCAATCACAAAAGGTGTTAATACATTTAGTTTAGAGTAGGTAAGCTCTTTATCAAACACAGGTTAGGGGGGTAATTGGTGGATCCCCAGTTCCACCATCAGGAATAGTTTATTTAGCATTTTTTTCCTTTTTTCACTTTAAAATTTTATTTCCTAGACAGTGTATTTAGACTAGTATAAAAGGAGTAAATGGTGGGCTCCACTACCACCAAATTTAGATCAGGCGATTTATTACAAAAACTGTCTATTTGTGTTTAAAGCATTGTACAGATAACAAGATACTGAGATAATACATATAACCGGTGATTGTCCTTGCCTATTTTTTAAATGTTTTTAGAATATGCATTGTAGATTGATTTTGTGAATAAATTATGAACTTTTATTGAATATTTTTCTTGTCAGTTCACTTAAATAATTGCGCTCATTACTGCTCATTATAACTACAGATGGTATACAGGTGTGGATATATAGGTGTCCTTTTTTCTTTGGTGTTTTCAGCCCCCATTATTTACATACTGTATTTAAGTGTAAACTTACATACAGTAATACACACATATTAAAGTTATCAACATATGCAGGAGTGCAAGTCATCACACTGTCATATCACTCATAGGCATACATTGTATCATTATCTTACAATAATATACTGATATAAATTAATATGAAAAGATGCTGTACACCAAGAAAATGATAATGATGGGATTATAAAGAGCCAAGTGCACACTGATAAAGCTCTGACACACAGAGCCTCACATTTATGGAATGATACACAGTCTGATATATATACACTGGTACACAACCTCACATACACAGTCATGCCCAAAACCTCATTTATAAACTGTCCTGCTTTTTTGTTGTTTTTTTTTGGCTGGCGAGTTGTGGGGTATCATAGAGGTCACAGTTCACTGTGGGGTTTGGTTACAGAGGGGGAGCACCTGTGCCTGGGCACACAGGCAGGAGCAGCAAGGGTGCTAATGAGAGATTAGCTTCTTTGGGAAGGGGTCTGAGCAGCAAGGATGCTAAGGAGAGATTAGCTTCTTTGGGAAGGGGTCTGAGCAGCAAGGATGCTAAGGAGAGATTAGCTTCTTTGGGAAGGGGTCTGAGCAGCAAGGATGCTAATTAGAGATTAGCTTGTTTGGGAAGGGGTCTGAGCAGCAAGGGTGCTAAGGAGAGATTAGCTTCTTTGGAAATGGGTCTGAGCAGCAAGGGTGCTAAGGAGAGATTAGCTTCTTTGGGAAGGGGTCTGAGCAGCAAGGATGCTAAGGAGAGATTAGCTTCTTTGGGAAGGGGTCTGAGCAGCAAGGATGCTAAGGAGAGATTAGCTTCTTTGGGAAGGGGTCTGAGCAGCAAGGATGCTAAGGAGAGATTAGCTTCTTTGGGAAGGGGTCTGAGCAGCAAGGGTGCTAAGGAGAGATTAGCTTATTTGGGAAGGGGTCTGAGCAGCAAGGATGCTAAGGAGAGATTAGCTTCTTTGAGAAGGGGTCTGAGCAGCAAGGATGCTAAGGAGAGATTAGCTTCTTTGGGAAGGGGTCTGAGCAGCAAGGATGCTAATTAGAGATTAGCTTGTTTGGGAAGGGGTCTGAGCAGCAAGGGTGCTAAGGAGAGATTAGCTTCTTTGGAAATGGGTCTGAGCAGCAAGGGTGCTAAGGAGAGATTAGCTTCTTTGGGAAGGGGTCTGAGCAGCAAGGATGCTAAGGAGAGATTAGCTTCTTTGGGAAGGGGTCTGAGCAGCAAGGATGCTAAGGAGAGATTAGCTTCTTTGGGAAGGGGTCTGAGCAGCAAGGATGCTAAGGAGAGATTAGCTTCTTTGGGAAGGGGTCTGAGCAGCAAGGGTGCTAAGGAGAGATTAGCTTATTTGGGAAGGGGTCTGAGCAGCAAGGATGCTAAGGAGAGATTAGCTTCTTTGGAAATGATTCTGAGCAGCAAGGGTGCTAAGGAAAGATTAGCTTCTTTGGAAAGGGGTCTCGTGGGGTATTACAAGGGTGGCCAGGGACTAGGGAGGAGAACTTGAGGAGAAGGGAAGCTGCTTTGGGGGGGTCTTGGTTGATATTAAGAGGGGTCCGTGGCTCAAGAGCAGAAACTGAGGGGAAAGGAAGATGCTTTGGGAAGGGGTCTTAGTGGGTATTAAGAGGGATCAGTGGCTGGAGAGCAGGGTTTTGAATGGAAGGAAGCTGCCCCGGAAAGGCATCTTACAGAGGTAACAAAATTAAGAAGGGCCTATTGCTGGAGGAGGAGATCTTGGAATGAAAAGAGCTGTTTTATGAAGGGATCTTTTGTGAATGGCACAGGGGTGGAGAGAAGGTGGCGGTGAGTGAGCTGGCATCTGGGGCCCCTCATTTACTAGCAATACAACTGCTGGGCGCATACACAGTGCACTACACCATTCACACACGTTAGGTACATTCACAGTGGGCTGCTCTAAGCACATTCTGGGTGCAGACACATTGGACTACACACAATAAGTGTAAACTCCTGATACATATGGGAAGGGAATGGATACAATGGGGTAGCTCAAAATGCCACAATATTTTTAAGGTTTCTCAGTATAATCAAATGTAGGTTAAAAATACAACCCTGATCTAAAGTAGATGGTGTGGACATGAAGTCTATATTATGATTTTTACATATTTGCTCAATGGCAAACAAATAAATTTTGTGAACAAGGTAAGATCTTATGAGAAGAGGAAACAAGCTGCTTCTAAATGATTGCTTCTGATAGTGTATTTCTTGCCCAGGCTAGGGTAGCTAAAAACAGTGTTACTTTTGTAGGTTATTACCCAGAATCCTGAGAAGTATTATTTCAGTTATTCTGTGGGAAAGATGGCATAGTGGCCTCTATAGGACATGTAGATATGCTCAAAATATCATTTATTTTTTTTATGTTGTATTCACAGTTTATTTTATTTCAATTATCATTCTACTCAAAATATTTGGCAATATTTTTTCTAGCAATACTCTTTGTTTTTTATGTTTACATTTAAGTGATACTATACTATAAAAAATGCTGTTACTGTTTGTTCGGTGAGAAGTAATTGAATAAATATATTTTAATTTGACATCAGAAATTTTAAACAAAAGTGTTTGCTTTGGCAGCACATGTACAAAACTTGGAAAGATCCATCTGAAACAAATAAAAAAAATAAAAAAATATCTCAGTCTTTATTGCTGGATTATCATCTACTGCCATTCAAGCCACTGGGATTTTTTTTCTCTTTGTTCAGTTGATGAGTTCCTTAAGAAATACTACTTTACTAAGCTATTAGCGCATGATAACAGTTACCGTATTAGCCAGCATATAAGCACACTCGCATATAAGCCGCACCTGTGCAATTCAAGGGGAAAAAAGAAAAAAAATATAATACCCGAATATAAGCAGCACCCTTAAAATTGGAGAGAAAAAGACAAAAGTCAATTACCATATACTACATACAGTATCTAGTATTTGGAAAACATTATACCTCCTTAGGCAGATTATCAATATTAACATCAAGAGTAAGGTAACATCAAACGTAAGGTAGCAAGTAAGATAAGGAAACACATTTTACTGTAATTAGCCTATTCACTGTCATCACTGGTGTCACTACTGTCTTCGCTACGGGTATTCACTTCATCACTCACTGTTTTCTTCACTTTCCTCCCAAGGTAAGTTGTCCTCACTACCATCCAGTGCATTTGACACGCAGCATTTTTTTAACCCCCTGATGATGGACTTCGATGATATTCTTGACCATGAAGTGATAATCCATTGGCACAGAATTGTAACTGATGGCTTCTTAATCTTGCCAGACGGTGAGAGCGTAATCCCCTTCCCGAGTCCAATCTGAATACTGTTCTCGGAGGTTGTTTTTGAACTGCGTGTTTACAATGACATCATGCACTTGTAGCTTTGAAGTCATGCCACCAGGTATAACAACGAGGACTGTCTTGTGTACAGCAAGTTTATTCTTCACTTCAGTAGTGAGATGATCCTTAAAAGCATCTAAAACTAGCATGGCTCTCTTAGGCCCTTATTCAATTGAGATTTGGCCAATTGAATAGGGATCTAAATAAGCACATAGCATATATTCTTTTAAAGAAGTTTTCAGTTAGTGAAAACCTTGCTTTTGGATAGATGCTTACTAACTAAAAACTTATTTAAAAAATATATGTTATGTGCTTATTTAGAGCCCTATTCAATTGGCCAAATCGCAATTGAATGAGGGCCTTAGTGAGCAGTGCTCCAGGTCTGCAATTCCTGGCAACGAATCACTAAGCCCTCAGGAAAGTTTTCTTTGGACAAAGTTTTTTGCTTCAGAATAACATAGGGGGGTAACTTTCCTCCGTCAGCAGTAACAGCTAATATCACTAAGTTTTTTATTGTTCTTATTGTGAAACCTTTCACCCCTTTCTGGTCTACTGTCGTATTGCTTGGTATGTCGAAAAAAAAGGGCATCTCGTCAGCATTGTCAATCTGGTGTAATAGGTATGAGTGACGCTGCCGCAATTGGATGACATACCGCTGGAAACTAGTCAGTTTCTCCTCAAAATCTGCTGACAATTTCTGTGCTAATGAAGTGCTTCGTCGAAGAGCGAGACATTTTCTCCTCATAAATCGACAGCACCAACCAATACTCACATGGAATTCCCTCTTCTGTATTTTTAAGTTTCTTGCAATTTCCAAGGCCTTCAGTTGGATTACTTCTTGTGAAATAGGCATCCCATCTTTTCTCATATCTTGCACATAGGAAAACACCCAGCTTCAACTTCTGAATATTTGCCATGTTTTCGTCCCCTGAAAGATTTTCTAGTTGAAACTGAATTTTTCAATTTCTGCTCTGAAGCAACCAATGTCGCACATTAGATTCGTCCAATCCATATTTTTTTCCAGCCTCTCTGTTGCTTGTGGTTTTAGCATAATTAACAAATGCAAGTTTGAAAATTGCATCATAACTACGCCTCCTTCCTAGGCTTGATGATGGTTTTCTATCCAAGTGATCAGCCATAACTGCAAGAAACTGGCTTTCTAATCAGAACTGTGTATGTATGGTAACTTCTTTAGCGGGTTACAGTACGAAAATTGTAGCTCTCAAAACGTTATAATCGTTAAAACAGCAAATCGATATTCAATTGCTACGATTCTGCAATCTCAAGCCCGCAAATCGTCAAATCAGCAGTCATTTTTACGTTCACGAATATAAGCTGCACCCGTAACTTCCAAACCCGCAAATCGGTAATCATTTTTTTGCGGTCGCAAATATTAGCCACACTCGTAATTTCCAAGCTTGGATATCGGGAAAAAAATTGTAATCGGACCAATATGGTATCTATTGAGACCATTGAACAGATTACTCAAATTATAACCTTCACCTACATATTTGTTGTTGCTAAACTACGATTAACATTTTAAATACGTTTTGTACTCCAGATGTGATTATACTTGTGGATATACCATGTTGATACGCCTAATTAAACTGTAACATTTCCTGGCATGTTGAACAGTAACCTACTGGTAACTTCTGTGATAGCCAAGGAGTTAATTATTCACCCTGGGCACATTTCCAACTGGGGGATCTCACAATCATGGCTGCACATTTTAGATTTGGCTCGCTTGCCATTCCTTCCTCAAATTCCCTAATTGCATGATGCACAGTGGTTAGAAAAATAGTCTGATATTTGTGAACAACAATCCTTGTGTTCAGTCCTGGAAAGAAGCATATATTACATCAACTACTTGGCCAGAATTCAAACTTAGGAAGTTATTTGCTGCAAAATGGCAATTATATGTGCATTAGGGTTAGACTTCTGTAGTGTATTTGCAATTTGTTACATAATAATCACAAAATATATGAAAACTAGCGACTTGCCCGTCAAAAAATGACGGTCAATAAAAATTAAATGTTGTGAAATTTGTTTGCAACACAAAATGAGTCAGCTACATTTGTCCCTTTTTTTTTTTCTAAAAATAAATACACATTTTTTTTTTACTTTTTTTTTTTTTAACTTTCAACTTATATTTCACCAACATATATATATTTTTTTCAATCTTCAGTCTTTTAATTGTGATATATATAATAACAATATAATAATGTCTTACTTTTTAATGCATACATATTGTAAAGTCGAACATGAAACTTTGTAACATGCAACTTGTATCTTAAACATTCGTTCAACATTTTTTTAACAATACTAACACTTTTCAATGCATATTTATCACTGAGTAACTGCGGACTATATTAACTTAGAATAAGTAAATTGTTTTAACAATAACATGCTTTTTATCATTTGTAACTTTTTTGTTAAACTCTTGTTAAACTAAGTTAGCATTGAATCCAGAGGAAGGCAAACAATAAAAAAACCCTATTGAAACTTGGCCAATTGTATCAAAGAGGGAAAAAAAAAATTCCTTCCTGACCCCATTAACTGGCGATTGGATTACTCCCTGAATCAATACATTGTCTTTAAATAATACATTTCCAATTATGATGAAATGCTTCAACTTTATACTAACAATACATGTTTGACTATACCACATATATATTTAACAAACTTTTTAAAAAATTGAAAATACACATATTTATCATCTGAAATTGTAACATCAAACAATAACATGTTAATATGAAACTTTGAACCCATTCCAATCTGTTTAAGGATATTTTACTGTTGTTTTTGTTGTCATTTTTTTTTTTTCTGTTTGTCCTTTCTGCAAATATCACATCGATTTTCATAAGTGAAATAGTGGTCCCGTATTTAAAGAGTCCCAGAGTACTTTAATTTTGTACTGGAAGTCAAACCACTGTTCTCTATGTTTTTTTGTCCATTCTTTAGATGTTTTACTTGAAATATTGTTTTTGTGCAATCATATTGAGTACCATAAAATGTTGGCATTAAAATGAAACCATTGTCCTCTATCTTTCCAACACCTCATAGTAGACAATGTTTTTGGTGTAAACACATCCATCGTCCAATAAATGACCCTGAGTTTTGTTTTCTTCAACATGCACTTTAATTTCTTTTGGAAAAAGCCACGTAGAGTTGTCCATGTGCAAAAACTGGTTCCTTTAAAAAAATCCCTACCGACTTAAAAGTTTATCCTTGGGATTTATTGATGGTCATGGCAAATGCCATGATAACTGGAAATTGTCTCCTTTGCAGGACAAAAGACAAACCACTCTCACTTGGAGCTAAATCAATTCTTGGTATAAAAACTCGTTCACCTTTATGGGTACCAGTTATAATTTCTGCATGTATAAAATGATCTTTAACTCATGCACAATTAATCTGGTCCCATTACAAAGTCCTATTTTTGGATTCATATTTCGCAACAACATGACAATTGCGCCTTTTTTCAATTGTAAAATATCTGTTGGCATTCCAGATGGTGTTAACGAATTAATAAATTCGATACTAAAATTTGATTCACTGTCTTTATCATCAGACAGAATCGAATCTGCACTGTAATAATTCTTTTGTGGTGCATTGATGTATTTTAAAATTTCGTTATTTACTTTCAAGGCATTGATATTTTTTGATGCTAATATCACTTTGTTTGCAATGTCTGAGTAATCCTCATTATTAAGAGTGTTTAGAAATATGGCTGATATGAGTGATTCATTGCAAACCATTTCTGATGGAATTTCAATGGTATCATTTGGTAAATGCTGTATTTATGGATGTTTTCCTTTTCCGATTTTAATGAGCCAATCATTGAATTCCTTTTGGCCTTCAGATCTCATATTTAATTCTAATTTGAGATGTGAAAATATTTGCCACAGTTTACTGGTCTTGATACATGTTTCAATGATCTCCGTTCTATTTCCGTGTGGCACAACAGGTAATGCCTAAATTCTCCTCCTAACAGCATCACCTTTCCACCAAATGGCAACTTATTATCCATCACTTCTTTTAAAAATCTGTCAATACATTGCAACGCATGACATGACATCATGTTGCCTCGTCTATGATAATTAGTTTAGTTAGTTTAAATTTTTTTGCTTGTAAGGAATTCAATCGAATATCTGACACTAATGTTTCCAAAATGGGAACTGGCAGCTTAAATCCACTATGCACAGTTCTACCACCATCTAACAAAAGTGCAGCAATTCCAGTTGTTGCAAATGGCATAGCTATCTGACCCTGTGATCGAATATAACTTATCAAACAATTGTACAGATACGTTTTTGTTGTCTCATTTGCTGTCTCATTTGCTTAGGCATTTGACATAGTGCTGCTTCTTCCAGACACCTCTCCCATTCTGTATCATCAGCTATGAAATTTTGATGTCTTGCAGCTAATAGGAATGTATCATAAACTATGTCATTCACTGTATGTAAATGCTCAAAACTCTGTGCACCGAGAACATGTAGCAGAAGTAATCTTAAGCTGAAACGTTCAATGTCCCTTGGACTGACGGTATAAATGCATGGTATAATTTTATGTGCATCTCTTCTTCGTTGTCGCCATAGACCATTTACAAATACATAGGGATATGGTATCTCTATGTATAAAAATTGTCTGGCCTGCGTATCCTGACAGTTTAATTTAAACCATGCAGTAAGTGTGGTATCTCTGTCTTCACTTTGATATAATGCAGTTCTATCATTTCCTGCAGTAAAGCAAACCAACTGACTTTGAGGCAAATGTACAGGTAAACGATAGATAGCATGTGACCGATCATGCATCTCAAATTTCAAAAGGCGCCACATTGCTTCAGGAGCACTTACATACCGAGCATCTAAATAATTTGATAGTTCATCATGTAAAATTGGATTTTCGTTTTCATTTGCAGCACCTTGTACAACAACAGTAGCTGCGTCATATCCTTTGTATATATATTTATACACATACTTAATTGATTTAATCATAGTGCAAGCTTCCACATTGATGTGTGCATTGTACTTGATGTGCAAATGTGGATTGTATGGAACGACAAATCTATTATCAACCTTTTGGCCACGGATAATAGCTGTTTGTCCTTGTGTTCTTTTATACAAAGGATATCCATCACAATTTGCATAAGTTTGCATTTGAAATTGTTTTGGAAATTCTTTAGTACATTTTTTATTTTCCATACATGGTGAATTAGGATTCATCTCTCCACATGGGCCATGAATCATTCTATGAGTAACAATCTCCCAAAGTTTTGTATATTTTTCTTGGTCTGGCAATTGTGCGGAAATTACTGAATCCCCTCTCTCTGCAGTGTTCAACTTATCTTTTTCCTGAAGTATTAAAAGTATGTGAGCATGTGGCAATCCTCTTTTTTGAAATTCAATGGTGTAAACAAAAGCCACACATTGTCCAAATAAGTGTGCTTTAGTGATATCATGTATTAATGAATTGAGTTTGATTTTGAATACTCTTGCCACTAAATCTGGTCGGTCAGAAGTAGTTTGTCCCAGATTTAAATCTTCCTTGATCTCTGGCCATTATGGATTACATGTGAATGTAATAAATAAATCTGTTTTTCCAAGTTTTGTGACAATAGCCATGGCATCATTATACCTTTCTCGCATATTGCGAGGAGATCCTTGGAAAGTGGATGGTAAAATAATTGCTCTTCCAGCTGGAATGTCTCTGTTGGAAGCTAAATCTGCCACATAATCCATTAATCCACAATACTGTTCTACTCGTAATTTATTTTGTTGAAATTTAATGAAATTTAGATTATTGGCTTCAACTTGTAAATATGAATCAATAATCCATTGTTGAGTGAGTTTGAGTTTGCAGATAGCAGTTTGTGCCACTTTATATTCCAGCATGGAAATATTAGATCTAATACGAAGTTTAGTATTGGGATAACTTTCCAATTGTAATTTTGGTTCCCATCCAGGTTCCCCATTTGGAAAGAAAATGGGATATGTCATTGGATCTAAATTACAGCTTAATATATTGATGTTGATAAATGGTTGTTCTTCATTGCGTGGATAAATTCTAATATCCCGCTGAAAAGGTGGTTCACCATCTTCCTTTTTAAACACCATGGCAACCTCATTTACTGTAGGTAAATTATATCTTCTTTGATCAGTGTTGCGATCTCTTTTTAACACCATATTTACTCTTGGTGTAGGCAATTGATTTCTTTCAGCATGTTCCTGTTGTTCTTTTTCAAGCTGTGCTAATTGTTTGTATGCTTGACTATATGTTTTTTTTTGCATAATTGTATCCAGCTGTTCAAAGACTATGCACAAACACTGTTTATTTCTGGAAGTGTCATTCTTTGTTCCACAGCTTACCATTGTATCTAAGACATATAACTATGCAAATTTCCTTTGCTCTCCTTCTTGTGGGTATAAATGTGAAGTTTGGTGGTAAATTTGACCTTGAACTCTAAAACAGTAAGGACCATGTCCTGGTACATATTCTGCTAATGTTGCACCCATTGAAGCAAATGAAATTGCACTGTTATAAGACCTTATGTTTTGTTTGAAATTATTATAATTTGGAAATGTTGGATTTTTTTCTTGTGTGTCTACATTTAAGTCATTCTGCAAAATAGAATCATTGGACAATGGTTCACAGAGATGTTTTTGTTTACTTTTACGTTTCTTGGAAGCCCCAACACACTCACTTGCGGCTTTCTTACTCATCTTTCTTTTATTTAAAAGTCTCTGTCGATCTTCTTCTCGCAAGCATCTCTCCACCTTTGCTTCCTTTCCCTTGCCAATCTTCTTTTGCGTTCAATTTTGTCTTCTCCATTATCTGCCATTTTAATCTGTAATTGTAAATAGAGATGTAATTATTGTTTGTTCTTTGTTTTGTATACATTTTTTTTTTACTTTTTGTACTGTTCCATTAAAGTAGATGAATAAACTAATCAAGCATTTTAAAATGTTGTACTTTTTTAGAATTAAATAAATGAAACCATTTTTCAAAGTATTTTATTGACATATATTAAATAGGAAATAGCTGCACATATATATATTTATATTATTATCCTTCAATTCCATTCATTCTTGATTGAATTCACTGCATACCATCAATTTCTTTTTTTCGCAACTGTTGTAAGCTTCTTATTTTTTTTAAATATTATTATTAATTAGTATTGTCTTTTCAACTTTACATAAGTGCATGTTAACATTTTTTGCAAAGTTATGACTAAATATCATACATTAATGACTCAATAAGTACTCTCCATTTTCACAAAATATAATATAGCCTTTTTGTATTCATCAATAAAAAATTAAATGTTATACCTGTGAAGATGATGTTGATGTTGTTCAAAGGCTGCAAACGTCACGCTGTGTGTTGATTCCCTTGCAGATCCAAAGAAACTGTTAAATCAAATTGAGAATATTTTAATCTTTTGCTTCATCGATATCATTAAATGAACATCAACAGACATATATTTGGCTACATTAAAAACCTCAAAGGGGGGGGGGGGGCGGAGCTGGCGTCTGGTGGAGGCAGACGTGGTTTACCGAGCTCCGTGCAGAGCTCCGAATTGGGCTTGTTGTTTTGCCCTGGAGCGGTCTCTTGGGCCCTTCCTGACATCAGGGGCACTCCCGGAGGCTGTCCCCATCCCCCGGGGACTGATTTTGGGCTGTTTTGGCGGCCCAGCAGCACAGGAGGCCTCCGATTGTAGGGTGACGTCTGAGGCCACAGAAGACCTCGGGGCTCTCTCTCCCAGCGCCTGGACAGGAGTTGGCGCAGACCCCGGTGGTGGCAGGATCTGGCCGGGGTCCAAGGGTGATCCCTCTGGCCAGAGTGTGGCGGACTGAAGACGGGGCAGAAAGCCTGCGAAGCGCGGACGCCATTTTGAAAAGGCGCCCGGCGGCTGCAGGTAGGGGGGTGTGGATCCCCAGGGGGGCCCCAGGAGAGCTATAGTAATCCCCAATTCAGGGAGCAGAGCACCCAAAGCCCTTAGAGGGGGATTAGAGTGCAAGAGGGGTGCAAGGATCAGCACACTCCCCACTGACAAAGAACTGTGGCTGCCATAGGGAAAAGTGTAATAGTGGGGTAGGAGGAGGAAGCTATCTAACTCTCCCCAGCTTGCACGGCACACAATGCCCAGCTTATTGCTACTCCCCCACAAAACTCTGACATCTGGGGTTAAGGTGGTGTGAATCAACTCTTTAAGCTATCCACTAAGGACTGAGCCTTTGATACAGAGACATTTCCTCGCAGCATTGCCCGAGGCTGAATTGCACTATATTTGGGAGCCTTATGGGTGTACTTGGTTTCAGGAACTGACGTTATTTTTAGGCACTTTTATGCAATATATATACATCAAACAAAAATATTGTGTCTACCTATACTTGAAACCTGCGCCTCCAGAGGCAGATACATGGACTGTGTTAATTTCTTACAACATCAGCACTCATGCTGCCACCCTGTGGACTTTTGCAATACTGCAGATCATCACTGGCTTTATTATTATTATTATTATTATCATTTATTTGTATCGCGCCAACATATTCCGTAGCGCTGTACAGGGGAGGAGAACAAGGAAATATACAACATACAATATTGACAAAAGCATGGATGGCCCTGTTTTGAGCTTCGAATCTTGTAAAAGTGCTTTTTCCCAAAGCACCCCACAGGATTAGACACTCGCCACTTACAATCTAAAGGTAATGGAAGAGACAGAGACCTGGGAAGGGTAGATAAGGAAAAGCAAGGTTAGGAAGGAAGTGAGAGGTACATAGGAAGGAAATTGTGAAAGTAAAGAGGTTAGGTTATCCATTCGTTAGAGAGGGAAAATATGTGATATAAGTGATTGGCACTATTATGTAATATGGTATCTGCCCCTAGTGGTCAGATAATGTAACCTGCAGATGGAAATGTCAGGAGACACATAGTTTAACCACATCTTAAGTAGAAGTAGTTCATGGGAGGGTAAAAGAGGGGAGGAGGACATGAGAGCTGAGATGGTTGTGTTGGAGACAAAAGTTGCAGAAGTTAAGAAGAGTCTGAGGAAAAGGCAGGAGGATATGAGGAAGAAGCAGGCAAGAGGAAACATTCTGTAAAGGGTTAATAGGAAAGGGTAGCAGAAGCTGCTAATTGGTCAGGTGTAGAAGATTAGTGTGACTCAATAAATTAAAGCTAACACAGGGTGGGCTGGGTGAGGGGCAGGGAGGGAGGGGATTGAGCCAGGGAGATAGTGAGAAGAAGCCCAGAAGAGTCTGAAAGCAAATGGAGATAAATTTAAGATGGGGTATAGTTTTGCTGGCCAAAACACATGGCTAGCAATCAATGCAAATGATGGGGGATGGTACAGAGGAAATACAATTATATCTAGATAATAAAAAATAAAATGGCTATGTCAGCAGATATAATAAACAGATATTAATCACAAAATTGATAAATATCCAGGAACAATGGTAGAAAATCCTCAGAAGTCCAGATACCTGAGATAGAGGGGATGTTCTTAGCAGCCTTGAGCCAGGGAGATAGTGAGAAGAAGCCCAGAAGAGTCTGAGATAGAGGGGATGTTCTTAGCAGCCTTGAGCCAGGGAGATAGTGAGAAGAAGCCCAGAAGAGTCTGAGATAGAGGGGATGTTCTTAGCAGCCTTGAGCCAGGGAGATAGTGAGAAGAAGCCCAGAAGAGTCTGAGAGAGAGGGGATGTTCTTAGCAGCCTTGAGCCAGGGAGATAGTGAGAAGAAGCCCAGAAGAGTCTGAGATAGAGGGGATGTTCTTAGCAGCCTTGAGCCAGGGAGATAGTGAGAAGAAGCCCAGAAGAGTCTGAGATAGAGGGGATGTTCTTAGCAGCCTTGAGCCAGGGAGATAGTGAGAAGAAGCCCAGAAGAGTCTGAGATAGAGGGGATGTTCTTAGCAGCCTTGAGCCAGGGAGATAGTGAGAAGAAGCCCAGAAGAGTCTGAGATAGAGGGGATGTTCTTAGCAGCCTTGAGCCAGGGAGATAGTGAGAAGAAGCCCAGAAGAGTCTGAGATAGAGGGGATGTTCTTAGCAGCCTTGAGCCAGGGAGATAGTGAGAAGAAGCCCAGAAGAGTCTGAGATAGAGGGGATGTTCTTAGCAGCCTTGAGCCAGGGAGATAGTGAGAAGAAGCCCAGAAGTGTCTGAGATAGAGGGGATGTTCTTAGCAGCCTTGAGCCAGGGAGATAGTGAGAAGAAGCCCAGAAGAGTCTGAGATAGAGGGGATGTTCTTAGCAGCCTTGAGCCAGGGAGATAGTGAGAAGAATCCCAGAAGAGTCTGAGATAGAGGGGATGTTCTTAGCAGCCTTGAGCCAGGGAGATAGTGAGAAGAAGCCCAGAAGAGTCTGAGATAGAGGGGATGTTCTTAGCAGCCTTGAGCCAGGGAGATAGTGAAAAGAAGCCCAGAAGAGTCTGAGATAGAGGGGATGTTCTTAGCAGCCTTGAGCCAGGGAGATAGTGAGAAGAAGCCCAGAAGAGTCTGAGATAGAGGGGATGTTCTTAGCAGCCTTGAGCCAGGGAGATAGTGAGAAGAAGCCCAGAAGAGTCTGAGATAGAGGGGATGTTCTTAGCAGCCTTGAGCCAGGGAGATAGTGAGAAGAAGCCCAGAAGAGTCTGAGATAGAGGGGATGTTCTTAGCAGCCTTGAGCCAGGGAGATAGTGAGAAGAAGCCCAGAAGAGTCTGAGATAGAGGGGATGTTCTTAGCAGCCTTGAGCCAGGGAGATAGTGAGAAGAAGCCCAGAAGAGTCTGAGATAGAGGGGATGTTCTTAGCAGCCTTGAGCCAGGGAGATAGTGAGAAGAAGCCCAGAAGAGTCTGAGATAGATATATTATACGAATTATATAAGATTGGAAGTCTCCCTGCCATTCATTGCTGCTTATTACTTGTACTGAACTATTCTACAGCTGAGTTCTACTTAACAAGCTCCTGTCAGCAAAAACAGACAGGCTACCCGAAGAGGGTATAACTTTTTGAGCCACTCTTCTACCAAAGAACTACTCTCTGCTTGATTTCCAAAGGCTACCTCAGAGCCCCAGTTGGGGACTACACTTTAATTATGGAATAAAGAGACGAATGGGGACTTGGCCTGGCAACACAGCTATCACCTGCCTCAACTAAACTTTATAAACTGGACAAACTCTACTAATTGGGTCAGCGGACTTTCACTCAGAACACTTGGGGCACAGCTTTCCCCTATACTACACCTAGCTGATTCCATAACGGACTTTTTGCTGACTCCTGCGGCTCGTTCTTCAAAATGCCGAAACCCAAAAGAACAGCTTCTGTGAAGGGCATACGGGAGCACTTTACACCTAAAACTGCCAGATGTTCCCCCCCCTGCGGAATCCGCCTCAGAACACTCGGATGGCTCAGACAGGAAAGGTACTCCTGACACTCCTAGCCAATACCTCTCGGCCAGGTCAGTGGCTACTATTGAGCGGCTCCTGGCAAAAGCTATTGACCCTCTAAGACAAGACTTGAAGGATCTGGGGCAACGTACTCAACTATTGGAGGACACGACGGATCGGATGGCCGAGGCGCAAGAAAGGGATCGATCCTCTATTGCTCAAAACTCCATTCACATCTCTGACCTCACGGATAAGATAGAGGATCTGGAAAACCGGTCCCGCCGACACAACGTCCGCATCCGTGGCATCCCAAGAGCGATACAGGACCTGTCTGGCTACCTGAGGGATACAATCCCGATAATCCTTCCTAATCAGCCTGAAAGCGTGTGGGAGATTGAGCGTGCCCATAGAGCCTTGGGAGGTACGAGAAGTTTGGAGGCTCCCAAGGATTTTATTGTTAGATTTTTAAGGCAGCAGGCCAGAGATCTTCTACTATCAGCCACCAGGAAGCTGCATACTATCAAGGGGCCGGATGATTCAACCCTGCAGTTCTATGCGGACCTATGCCCGGATACCCCTTATAAGCGGAGACTTATGAAACCGGCTACTGCTATTCTTCTTCAGCACAGGATCCAGTACCGCTGGAACTTTCAGTTTGCTCTGACTTTCACTTTTCAAGGCAAGACTTATACCACCCGCTTCCTGGAAGACTGTTTAGATGTGTTACAGTGATTACATCTATGCCCGGAGTCCACGACAGAAGAAAACCAAGAGCATCTTGTTTCGCTAATCCCTAAGAAGCAGCAGACTCCAAAGCCAGCACAAGTTCATGGCAAACATGTTCCTGCCCTGGAGGGGCCCAGCGGCTTCCGGGACTATGTAGGCGACCTGCAAGACAAACGCTTGGTATACTCGGCAGATTCTGGTCTCTCTGCCACTTCAAAGTCGGGCCCGCGACCTGAGAGGCCTCCTACCTAGCTGGACTTTGATAACATTTTGCTGATTGCCTGATGTCCACTCCTCATTATTTAAAGTTCAGATAGAATGTTGCTAGAATAGTTTGAACTATTGCCATTTAGAATTACTATAGTTTGCCAGACTAATTCCCCACATTATGTGGATATGAATTTTTCTTTATTTTCTAGAAAAAGAGATAGAAGGTTTATGTGTAGACGACTGTTTTATGCTTATTCTGCTATATTTTTGTAATTGCAGTTTGAGGATTAGACGTACTGTAAACTTGCTGTTTTACTGCTCTGTTTTTTTTATTATTGGTTTGTTTGTTTTGTCTCAGATTTACCTACCTCTCTGATATTAAACTGCCTTTCTCCCTTCTCATTGCTCTCAGCCCTCTTGATAAAAGGGAGATTCTTTTGACGCCAACAGCATATTCGCTGGGACTTCTGTTTGCTCTCCGGGCTCCTCCACTCCTTGTCGTTCACTAGCTTAGCTACCAGGTAAGGTCGCATACATCTAGGACTCCACTCCCAACTTCCAATGGCTACTTCTAAATACACCATAATAACCCATAATGTGAAGGGCTTTAATTCCCCCTTTAAAAGGAGGAAGGCCTTTGCATTCTACAAAAAACACACTCCCTCTGTCATTTTTATGCAGGAGACCCATTTCTCCCTCGGCAACAAACCTAAATTCTTACATAAGGATTACCCCACCTACTATCTGGTCTCTTTCCCTACTAAGAGAGCTGGATGTGCAATTTTATTGCATAAAACCTTCCCCTTCCAGGTAGAGACCACTCGGGTAGATGGGGACGGTAATTATGTTATGGCAACTGGGACTATAAGAGGGGAAAGAATAACGCTAGTATCCCTGTATTCTCCTATGAACTCTCCCTACACCGTTCTCATAGACCTGCTGAAAAAACTAGAGGATTTGGGGAAATTGATAATTGGGGGGGACCTTAACCTGACCTTAGATCCGACCCTTGATAGATCTGGAAAACCGACCAACAGACTTCCCAACAAGACTAATCAGATTAAGTCCTTACTAAACGGCTTGGGGTTGGTCGATGCCTGGAGGGGTAAGCACCCAGACAGGAGAGAGTACACATTCTACTCCTCGACTCACCTGACATACTCTAGGATTGACGCTCTTCTTCTCACTTCCTCATTGTACAACTCTACCATAAACTCTGAAATAGTCCCCTGCCCCTGGTCAGACCATGCCCTGGTACTAGTTGAGCTGGTTCTGGGTCCTAACCCTCGGCTTCTCGATACCTGGGCTCTGAACGAATTCCTACTGTCTAACCCAAGTAGTATGGAATCCATATCCAAAGACATACAGCTGTTTTTTGAGACTAATGTCTCCCCCGAAACTGGGGCTGGCTGGCTCTGGGCTGCCCATAAGGCCTTTGTTAGAGAGACTTGCATTAAGCTGTCCTCTATACATAAAAAACTTCTTAGGCAGAAGGAGACAGAGCTTACAACATCATTAAAGAGGTTAGAGGAGAAAAACCAACAGTGCCCCTCTCTTCAGGGGAGTAAGTTAATTGACCAGACTAGGCTAGAGCTGGACGCTATATTGTCCCATCGAACTGAACGAGCTATGAGAAAAATGAAGCACCTCTATTACTGGAAGGCAAATAAACCTGACTCTCTTTTGGCTAAAAGGCTAAACAATAAATTCTCCCAACCCAGAACCACCCAAATTAGGATACCTGGCGGCCAAATCTCCTACAGCCCCAATGATATTCAAAAAACGTTTCAAAATTATTACCAAGAAATATATTCCTCGCAATCCCACTGCAGTGGATCAGATATAGACTCCTTTCTAAATTTATGCGATCTCCCCAAAATACCGGATTATCAACTGGATGATTTGAACTTAGAAATAACCCAGGAGGAGGTTAAATTTACCATCGAGAATTTTAAGTTGGGCAAATCTCCAGGACCGGATGGCTTCACTAATTTGTATTATAAAAAATTTGAACCCCTTCTTACCCCCCACTTGACATCTCTTTTTAATGCCATATTAAACGGAGAGCCTATGCCCCCGGAGTTAAACCGGGCTGATCTAGTGGTTTTTCCAAAAGACGGCAGGGACCCCCTAGAGGTGAAAAATTACCGCCCTATATCCCTAATCAACGGGGATGTCAAAATCTTGGTGAAAATTATGGCCACCCGCATCTCTAAATTTCTACCAGATATGATCCACAAGGACCAAACTGGGTTTGTCCCCTTTAGAGAGGCCGGGGATGTTAGGAGGGTTCTGAACGCTCAGTTCATGGCTCAGAAGTCTAATATACCAGCCTGCCTTTTAGCTTTAGATATAGAGAAAGCTTTTGACACGGTAGAATGGCCATATTTATATAAGATTCTAGACAAATTTGGATTCAAGGGACGCTTTATCAATCTACTTAGGAGATATTATGACTCCCCAGCAGCCAATCTAAAACTCCCAGGGGATCACAAAGCCGACATCCAAATTCGAAGAGGGACCAGGCAAGGGTGCCGGCTCTCCCCACTGTTATTTGCTCTTGCCATAGAACCCCTTGCGCAAGCGATTAGAGCCAATCCTGTCATCCAGGGGGTACAGGTAGGCCTCCAGCATTTCAAATGCTCTCTCTTTGCGGATGACATGCTTTGCACCCTGACCAATCCCCTCTCATCCATACCAGCACTCATGTCCACTGTTCAGGATTTTGGCAGAATCTGGGGTCTCAAGCTGAACGTTGAGAAGACTGAGGCGCTGGGGATGAGATTGCCGCAGAGTGAGATTGACACCCTTGAAGCTAATCATCAGTTTATTTGGCCCGCACAGTCTATAAAATACTTAGGCGTCAGACTTACCTCCAAGTTCAGGGATATGTACGGGGCAAATTTTCCCCCCTTGTATAGATCTCTGACATTGGATATGCAAAAATGGAGGAGCTTTAAAATCTCATGGACAGGCCGCATTGCGGCTGTGAAAATGAATATCTTACCTAAATTACTGTACTTATTTAGATCCCTTCCTATCCCTCTCTCCCTTAAAGACCTAGATAAATTCCAGAATAGTATTTCCCGGTTCATATGGGACGATAAACGCCCTCGTATCCCCAGGAAGGTGATGTTTCGCTCCAGAATAGAGGTGGTCTCGCGACCCCGAATTTAAGACTTTATCTTAAGGCCGCTCAATTGGCCCCTTTACCTAGAGCTCACTCTACGAAACACCATCCATCTTGGGTCTTTATGGAAAATTACCAAATGTCTCCACATAGTTGGGATAAGTTGGTTTGGATCCCTGAAGACTCTGCCCCCTTCATAACTCATCAAAACCCCATGATCTCCTTAACGCTTCAGTCCTGGAGATGGGCGAACTCTAGGCATCGACTTAGTTTAGAATTATCACCTCTTCTGTCAGTTATGTCCTTTCCACAAATTTTAGCAGACTCAAGCTCCATGTCTAAATTCTGGTGGACTTCCAGACACCTGGATCGCATAGGAAACTGGTTCGCCAATGACAAACTACTGACCAATGACCAATTTTACACGACTCACGACTTGCCAACTACGGAACTATACAATTACTTAAAAATTAGAAGTTGGGTTACCAAGATGGTTAAGGATTCCAGGCCCCCCAGAGCCTCCTGGCTATCAGTTATCTGTAAAAATCTCCCGCTTGCCAAAGGTACTCTGCGCTCTCTGTATAACACCTTTCTTAGCTCTACTAGTAGCGAGAAACCCAAGTTTATGCTGCATTGGGAAAAGGACCTGGGGGTAGAATGGGACTGGGACAAATGGACTGAATCTTGCTCCAATATTTCAAAAGGATCACTTAATTCGGCCTTATTAGAAACATCAATCAAAGTTTTCCACAGGGCCTATTGCACTCCCGATAAAATGCAGAAGTTTAGGCCGCAGGAGAGTAATAAATGTTTTAGGGGATGCCAGGATGTGGGAGATCATATTCATGTGTGGTGGTCCTGTCCACGTGCCCAGAACCTCTGGGAACAATTGACCCGTTTAGCCTCCACAATTTTTCATAAAGAAGTATTTCCTTCGATAGAATCCTGTTTACTGGGGGTTCATATTAAAAACTTGTTGCATCCCCAGAACAAGTTGTTTCAATTAATGGTGTTAGCTTCAAAGATTCACATAGCCAGTAGATGGAAGGACATGAATCTAAACTTTCAAGAGGTGACTAGGAAGATCAACTATTTACTTATTAACGAGAGGCAAACCCATATCGTTTTAGATAGGATGCCCCAATTTCAGATAGTTTGGGACCCTTGGATAACATCCTCCTTTAGCGTCCCCCTAGTATAATGTCTGTAATTGTCTGAAGCGATTATGAGGAAAAGACTGGAGTGGGGGAGCTCTGGAGACCTTTCAGTGGTACTAGATGGCAAGGAAGATCTGAGGTAAGATGGAGAAACGAGCCGGGATCGCTCCGCGGCTGCCTAGAGGTGCCAATGATTACTTATTATGATATGGTACACGATAGTTTAGTAAAGATAGATAGGTAATAACTTTTATATTGTATGCTCTTATCAACTGTGTACTCTTGAATTTAATTGGCTTATTATGCCTTGTGTTTTCTTTATGGTTGGAAAAATCAGTTTAGACACTAGAAAATGTTCTCACTAAAAATTAAAAAACAAGAAGGTTTAGTCAGTTAACTGTTGCAAAATGATAATATTGTGATTATATGACTTGATAAAACTGACATTTATGACTGTTAAGAATGTTTTATTTATGTATGGAATTTGTATACCTTCTAATAAAAGAATATTAATTCAAAAACCTCAAAGCATATTTTTTAATATCTTGCTGTAGTAATATAATTCAAATTCTGTACCTGTCAAAATTATATTTATGATGTTCAATGTGTCCAAACGTCACTGTCTCTGTTCATTCAGCTACAGTTCACTGCAATTATACAAAATAGTAAAATTAATGTATAATATGTTGCTTCATCTGTATCAATCAATGAGGCTTAACATACATATGTTTGCATAGATTAAAAACATGAAATAAATATATCAATCAATCAGCATGAACACACATATGTAAGCATAGATTAAAAACACACAATCAATATTACGGTTAGTCCTTAAATAAGGTTCAATTAATGTGCATTAATCTTAAATTAATCTCTGACTACATATAACGTCAAGACGTAAGCATGAGTCTATTCCCTTTTTTTTTGTTTGAGGGGTATATTAAAATGAGTATGTTACAACTGAATTAATAAAATAATGGACATTACTAATGAAATAAGAATCAATTAATGTTCATTAATATTAAAGTAATGTGTGACTAAATCTAACATCAAGATGTAAGCATGAGTATATAGCCTTTTTTTGGTTTATTTTAAACTAAATATATAAGAACTGAATTATTAAAATAATGTACATTAATAATTAATTAATCAATGTGTTTCTTTTTTTTATGCACATTCTTAAACGTTAACCTTTTTTGATATTAATGATTAGTAATGATTAATTAATTAATTAAATAAAGTACATTATGAATGTTATTTACAATTCTTTCACAGAGGCAATCACGATATATAACAAATTAATTATTAAATTAATGTACAGTAATAATTAATGAATCAATGAATCAATGTGTTGCTTTTTTATTCACATTCTTAAATGTTAACTAATTTTGATATTAATGATTAATTAATTAATTAATTAATGTACATTATGAATGTTATTAACAATTGTTTCACACAGGTAAGCACGATATTATTTTTCTATTAATTAAATTTACTATTTTTTTAAAATGTATTTATTAAGTAAGTAATAATTTACTAATTAATAATTATTAATGATATTTACCTTTTTTTTATGGAATATTGCTGAAGCAGTATCCTGAAGAGCTAACAATCTCTTGAGATTTTCCGGCATCAGAAAACGTCCAGTCAGTCTGTCATCACCTGAGGAGAAAGTGTCAGTTATGTGTCAAGTGTGGCCTATATATAGGCTTTGTGCGTGAGCCAAATGCATTGTTTTAGGCGGGAAATCCGATGTGGCGCGAGACAAAGGCGGGAAATCTGTGTTAATGCGTAAATCTGTAATTGCATTTCGTAAAATGTACTCGCTACTGTATTTTTTACTCATTGTGCGGTTATTGCGCATCCTTTGTCTCGTTGTTTTTCGAGCACATACGTCTGTGGCTGTGTTTTACGCAGTTCGTAGTAGTATAGCCTCGTTTTCATTTTTTTCGGCGGACATTTTTTTCCCGCTTTTTCGATCTTTCTAACTCGTCTAAATCGATGTAAATTGGAGTTCCACCTCACTCCCAGGTGTATTTAGTGTTTTTTTTAATTGTTTTTGTTCCGCCGCTTATCTCATCATTTTTTTCATCTCGTATTTTTTTTCTAAGTCCCGCGTCTTGTGAAAAAATGTGCTACGGTTTAACGGCTTGCCTCACTACGTGAGGCGAGCCTGCAATGAGCGCCTGTGGCGCTCATTGACAAAGTGCTACAGTTTAATGTAACGGCTCGCCTCAATACGCGAGGCTCGCCTGCAATGAGCGCCTGCGGCGCTCTTGGGCTCGCCGCGCGATGACAAATCGACAAAGTGGTACGGTTTAATGGTTCGCCTCGCTGTGCGAGGCTCGCCGGGCGCGCTCATCGCTAAGTCGTACGCACCACGCAACACAGCGTGACGGCGAATCGTAGTTGGACAATTATAATATGTGATAGCTACAGTATATGGAGTACTTGGTAAAAGATCAAATAAACACTGTGTCAGTCAAGTCATGCACAATTTATAAATATATATATATATATATATATATATATACAGTATATATATATATATATATATATATATATATACATATATAAAAAAAATACATGTAACACACAGGTTAGGAACTGATGAGATCTGTTTTAAGATTGAAACATCTGTCTTTGTTTGGTTAGGTCTCTTAGCTTGTGCATAATCCATCCTTTGCTATGTTATAAAGTCGTGTAATACAGTGAGCATATGTCAATAAGGAGACATATATAAAGAGTGTTTTGGATTTAAGAGTGATAATGCATTGTGTTCTCTTTTGCATGTCCCTGCCCAGTTTACTATACAGCTTACCATTATCAAAATAAACATGTATATCTAAAAAAAATATACTATGTTTTCTGTAATCCATACTAAACTTAATGTTAGGGATGGCCACATTTCATGTATCTGAATGATAAAAGGTCTGCCTCATTCCCCCTACATATCAAAACCACATCATCTATGTAGTACCACCGCATGTCTGCAAATTGAATAAACAGATGGTTAGAATACACAAACTTATCTTCAAAATAACTTATATATACCTGTATATGCTGACACTACATTCAAGCCCATGACAGTACCCATATGCTGCATGAGTGTGTCCCCAAACAAGAAAAAGTTGCATTGTAAAATGATTTCAGAAAATAGCAGGACAAAGAGAGAAGTAGTTTATTATCCACTCTGATAAAAAAGGGCCCATTAATTAAAATAGTTTGTGAGTGTGTATAATATATACAGTAACAAGGTGAAAGAAATTGTTAGGAGACTCTTTTGAAAAAAGTTTACTTTGATATTCCAGAACTGCAAAGTTTTTGTCTTATAATAGAGCACCAATAATAGGAGATAAAGTTGTGATGGGGGATATTGGCACCTCTTTCAATCTTTTTCGCTTGCACATGAAAAAAAAAATATCCATGTGGAAATTGCTCTAATTGTAATGGTATTATTGGTGATGAATTTGTGATCCATCCCTACCGTGCTAAAAATAATATACCCAGAAAATATATATACATAATGAAACCTTTGGCGGTGTACCTTCTCAAGTATCAGTGTGGTCCGATTTATGTGGAGGAAACCACTCAGAGGGTCCATGAGAGATTAACACAATATAAATCATCCATATGGAGAGAACTTGTAGAATTACCAGTTTGCTACCCTTTAAAAATTATTTATAAAACTTTTACTATGCATTTAAAACAATGAATTACTATTTTTAATCATGCCTCAAGCCCTATGACCTCCTTACCTCCCCATTGTATTGTCTCTGGAATGGGACCCACCCACAGGGTGAATTGTCTCCAATCAGGCATACTGTACTTGTAGTATGATAGTATGAGACAACTAGATAGTGTATTAGTAGTGTACACTGCTGGCATCTCATGTTACAACTTCAAAGGTTTTCATTTTGGGGCTCCGACTTCAGAGACAATACATAATTCAGGGGGTGCAGAAATCTGAAGAGTATACAGCCTGGAACTGGATTGAAAAATGTAATTCATTGTCTAAGTGCACAGTAAAAGTTTCAAAAGTTTTTTGTTTGTTGTTAATCCCTACCTAAATGTTTTTTAGAGAGTCCTTTATAAATAAGGCCACTAAAGAGGTCTTTTAAAACAACCAAATTAAAGCCATAGAGTCAGCATACTGAACACAGCCAAGGCTTGATCCATACCACCATCACAAGTTTTCAACAAATGCATTATGACACCATCAAAAGAAGATTCCTGAAGAGATCAGAAAAAGTTATTAATATCTATCAGTCTGGGAAGTGTTATAAAGCAATTTCTAAGTCTCCATGACTCCACCAAACCATACTAAGACCCATACTCTCCAAATGGAGAATACTTGGAACAGTAGTGCATCTTCCCAGGAGTGGCAGATCTACCAACATTACTCCATTAAAATCATCTAGTAATTCAGAAAGATCCAAAAAAACATCCAAAGAATTGCAGATCTCTCTTGTCTCAGCTAAGGTCAGTGTTCATGGTTCCACAATTAGAAAATTAGCCCACTATTAGACCACTGCCAACCAAGAAGGGCATAAATGCTTGTCTTTCTTTGCCAAGAAGCACCTGGATAATCCCCAAGCCTTTTGGTAAAATATTCTATGAACAAATAAGTAAAAAAGTAGAACATTATGGATGACATGAGTCATATCAAGCACACAGCATTGCACAGTAAGAACGTCATATCAACAGTGAAACATTGTGGTAGAGCAATGGTGCGGAGGAAGCTTTGCTTAAAGAATAATAATAATGTTTTATTATTATTGTTTATTTGTACGCACCAACATATTCTGTAGCTCTGTATTCTGTAATTCTGGGTTACATTCCAGGCAAAAACAATATTAACACATTGCAAATAAACTAGAGTGCATAGTGATTTCCCCAAAGCACCTTACAATCTAAAGGCTTTGGGTGTTGTACAGGAGTGTGAAAGGAGCGTTGTGCATGTTAAGGTGGAAGGTGATAGGCTTGTATAAACAAATACATTTTTAGAAAGGTTTTGAGATAGGAGGATAGTCTGGTGGAGAGAGAAAAGGAGTTCTAGAGATTAGGATCAGCACGAGAAAAGTCCTGTAGGTGGGAATGCAAGGAGGTGATAAGAAAGTTAGAAAGAATGTTGCAGTTCGAAGAGGGCAAGTGGAGGAGTATTTGGAGATGAGAGCGGAGATATAGGGGAGTGCGCTGTAGCTGAGGGCTTTGTAATTTACGGTCATAATGATTTTATTCTGGAGGCAAGGGGAAGCCAGTGGAGTGATTGACAGAGAGGTGCTGCAGACACTGAGAATTGAGAATGAAAAATAAGTCTAGCGGAGGTATTCATTATGGATTGAAGTGGGGATAGACGGGTGGTGGGTAGGCCAGTAAGAAACAGGTTGCAGTAGTTGAGACGAGATATGATGAGAGAATGTATTTTGAAGATGTTTTTAGATGAAAAAGACAAGATTTTGTTAGTGACTGTATGTGAGGAATGGAAGAGCAGGAATGATCTGATAGAACACCAAGACAACGGGCAATGATGATGGCGTTGTCAACAGTGAGAGAGATGTGAGGAATTGAAGCTGTAGTAGAGGGTGGGAAGATTAGGAGTTCAGCCTTAGACATGTTGAGTTTGAGGTGGTGGGCAGACAGACATCCAGGATGATATACTTGAGAGGCAGGTGGAAACATGTGTTAAAAGAGTCGGGATAGATCTGGTGCAGAGAGGTAGATTTGAGTGTCATCTGCATATAGATTATTATTATTATTATTATTATTATTATCTTTATTTATAACGCGCCAACATATTCCGTAGCGCTGTACAGGGGTTGAGTACATGGCAAAAACAAAATGAACAATTGAGGGCCCTGTTTTTGAGCTTAAAGTCAAATGTACATAGTGCTCATTTCCAAGGCACTGACACAAGATTGAAAACTCGCAAACTTACAATGTATAGATGATACTAAAATCCAAAAGATTTTATTAGGGTACCAAGTGAGGATGTATAGATTGAGATGAGTAGGGGGGGGGCTAGGACTGAACCTTGGGGTATGACAATAGACAGAGGACGAAGAGAAGAAGAGGTTCCAGAGAAGGAGACACTAAATGTTCCATCTTGTAAATATGATGTGAACCATGAGACAGCAGTGTCATGGATGCCAAGAGAGCTGATAATTTGAATTAGAAGAGGATATCAAAGGCAGGAGAGAGATCCAAAAGACATAAAAGTGGCCCTTTGACTTGGCAGTAAGCAAGTCATTAGTGTCTTTTGTGAGAGCTGTCTCAGTGGAGTGTTGGGGCCTGAAGCCGGTCTGGAAGGTGTCAACAAGGGAGCTGGAGGAAATAAATTGAGTAAGGCAATTGTAGATGGACATAGGTGCAAAGGACGTGTTTCCGGCATCTCTATCAAAAGCTTAAAAGACCATTGTAGTGCTTATACCGTATGGTTTTATTTGTTTATTTAGTTACTGAGTAGCAATAAACCAGTATTTATAGAGAAAAGATCAACATAGGTATTAAAGTTTAGTTTTTAGACTTCAGTAGATCTGCTGCTTCCCACTCCTGTCTGGTGTCCAGGGTGAGATATAGAATATACCCCAGTGGGAATGTCTCTGATAACTTTACTTGCCTGCTTCCCTGCAGTGTCAGGCAAATCTACATGGATCATAAAATTACAGGACAACCTTCTGGACGCCTAATAGGTGGTGGAGTGATGCAGGTATACAATGCTACTTTCAAACTTCATTTTTAAAAGCTACAATGATTTGTGTTCATTCAAATACTGATTTTTTTGATAATAAATAACTAATTCATAAAATGAAAATGTATTGTATGAGCACTATATTGGCATTTAAAACTAATCATCTACATTCCTTTATTTACATAACAGGCATTCTCTAGATACTTTTAAATTCCCTCCTCTACTAGACTAACCTAATCCTTTTTTTCTGTCCTCCTGGGATGGATGTGGGGACATTTATTCTAAGGAATTTTTATTAAACTCACTGGTATGAGAGCATAACTGGCAGAACATTGGAGGGCGGACAAGACCAATCAAATAGATCTGGGACGAGGAGGAAACAGCATAATTCAGTTTGAGTAATTGATACAGTTAAATGACCACTGATGTATAATATTTACAGTATGCTATTCTGAAGAACTTGACTTGATAATCTGCACAGTTTAAAAACAACATAATGACATGGCAATTAATTGTTAACTATAGTATTTATATTTTGTCTTTATTCATAAAATGATTAGAAACCTGGGAGGAGTCATGAAGTCAGATATTATCTGGCTTCACTTCTGTTGAAAATGTCCTCTCCAAATAGCACACTTAGATCCAAACAGCAGAGCAAGAACTCATAAGGGTTCTCCATAGCACAACAAGAGTCATCAAGATATAAAATGTTCTCTAAAAGAACTAATGTTCTTTTCTTGAGTTTGTTTTTGTTGTTGTTCAGTCGTTTTCAACACTGTGTGACCTTATGGACTGTAACACCTTTATGTCCATGGTATTGCTGATCAACTTCATGGCAGAGATGCTGGAGTGGATTGCCAGTTCCTTCTCCAGTGGGCTACAGCATAAAGCCCATGGTATTCCTATGTGGTTTCTGTTTGGGAAAAATATCTCCACAATTACCACACTACTCACCAAAAAACAAAAATTATACACAAACAGTCATCTCTAGTTATATTTGATTTATTGCCAAGCTGCTCGGGAAAAGCAGCAGCACAGTATATACAATGTCTGTTGAATTCAAAGAAAAAGTAAACATCATCGATTTTTATAGTCGTTTACATAAAGACAATGGCACAATCCATCACCACCTTTCAGAAACAAGTATATACTACCCACACCCCATTGCTAGGCCAATGAATGCTTATTTTCATTATTAAGTCAATCATAATGAAAACACGTACCTAGGCCAAATCAGCTCTATATTTTATATTCTATGCAGTCTATAACGTGTATTTATAGCCTTGGTTCTAGTTTCTAGAACATATTGTTTTGGGTAAAAGAAGTTGACCTTGTTGACAGAGAGCAATGTATCTTATGGGACCAAAACACTTATAGGAGAAAAAACAATTAATTAAATAGAATGGATAATTAACTGTTTTATACCTTATGGCCTACACGAAAAGGGAAAATTGTAGGTAAAACACGTATAATATGTGTATATCTATGCTAAATAAATCTATGCATATTATAATTCTCCACAACATCTCCCATCCAAGCACTGACCAGGCCCAACCCTACTCAGCTGCAGGGTGGTGTGACCTCTTGGTTCCCTGACTGGGAATTACACTCAGGTCGGACCACCCTCTACCACCAGGGAACCCTCTACCAGAAGGGAACCCTCCAAAGTAATTTCATGTTCTTGTCTAGATTACCTGTCTAATGTTGTTTCTTTGGTAAATACTTCATGTGATGTTTTTAGTAAACTACAGTAGTTCATTGACTATTCATCTCCTGCTATGTGCGTGATGTTACTAACAAGGGTTGCTGTTGTGGAAAGTGCCTAGCGATCCAAAGGCCATGATTGAATGCATGCTTTACTATCCATTAGTCAAGAGTTAAACAAAATATTTGAACTGAAAGTTTAACAACAAAAGACATTTATGATGTTTACTTAAATTTTCTGGATCATTACGTCTAAACGACATGAGTTATTGCATGTAATATCTGGCCAGTGATCTTATTGACCAGTCAACATTTTACTACTCTGTAAGCTGCCAGCATGTCTTCTGCACAAAAACCTGGTCAAATCCCAGTTTTCTCAAAGGATTTTGGATTGAAAAAAGTAAAATCTGGCCAAAAAGTACCTTTTGAAGTTTACATTACCATGGATATTTATTTATTATTCCCTTATAACAATGACAGTGGTTGAGATAAACTGTATAATTCCAAATAGAAAATACATCTGCTGTTTCTGTATTGTTTGTGGTTGCTGGAGTGTTGACAATTTAAACCAAGTAGCAGACAAGACATTTTAAGTGAGATGCTATGTGAGTATTTACAGCTGGCTGCTTCCTTAACATGTAAAATGTTCTGTAAAGAAAATGATGGTTTGGGACAAATGTCCATGTGATAGGCAGAGTTCATATGAATTTGTTTTCCTGTATTATTTTGCAGCTGACAGTATATATGTTATTTAATATACCTCACAAGTAATTTTAAAATGTCCCGATTTGCATGAATATAATAAAATAAAAAAAAGGAGGCATTGAATTCACCAAAGCTACTGTGCACCATTAGATGATGATACAAGACAATCTGAGGCCTAGGAGAAGGCAATATAGAGTCATCAACAACAACGTTTATTGAGATGTCAAAGAGTAATTTCCAAAGTGCATCAATTCACTTTTCAACCTTTTGACCAATAGACACCATATTTGTTTGGAGGGGATACTAATAGACCTTCACTAGGTTATAGGCATCTGTCATCCAAACGGTAGTAATAACTATAGTCTTAGCTTTCTGAAATATGTGAAAATCAGCTCTTTGTCATACTTTTGGGTTAAAATAGAAGATATTAGGCTCATCAGCTCAATGCTTTACGATACCATCTTATTTACCTGGAAATCTATGTATTGTGGTGGCAGTGTAGTAATATAGATTTTAGGATGTGGATGACAATAAAAGATGTTTTTAGTCACTTTAAGTGACTGTTTGGATAAGCTATTTTGTGGTTAATTCTTCCCCCTCTTAGAAACAGGTTGAGGAGGTCTAATACAGTTTACTGGTTAACTGAGTAGAATTACATAATGAACTTGCAGAACAAACAAATAGGCTCCTTCATCATGCTAAAGTATTCAGTTAAACATTATCAACTCAACTCAACCTTTCCTGTTTTTTTCACGGCTAACACTTTAGCAACCTACTCCTTTCACTTATATACCCACTTTAGACAGACAACTCTAGGACCTCTACCATAAACTGGTGGCAGCGGTAGGAGTATTTTATTTCATATGATAGCATTAGTGTCTTATAATTGTACTTCTTGGAGCTATAAAATAGTAAGGCACTGAGTTCTACTATGTGCCATTAGCAAAAACAGAGATCAATGTATTCTAGTTTTTTATATAAATACATATAGTTCAATAAATCCCCCTACCGTTCTTGTTGTTTTTCTGTCTTCTTGTTTTATTTTTTCATAAAGTACCATAGGATCCACATATCAAAATTACAGCAAGGAAATATTAGTTAGTGTGCCAGGGCCGAGGTATCCCTATTGAGAGCAGAAGCCAAAATGACTATTATTCCTTCATCAAAGAAACACTGAGAAGCTAGGCAATTCATTAGCAGCTTCAGTTTTACTGAAATTGTAATTGTAAAGTGCTTTAAAATGCCTAAGGGCCAAAAAACTCAAGATGCAGTTAATCCTACAGCATAGGCAAGCTGCTGAACACTAAGCAGAGTATCAAGGAAAGGGACACTGGCCAATGGATCAGACACAGAGAGAAGCACCTCAGAGAGCGCCAGACAAGGTGGTGGAGAGCAAGGCAGAGCAAGAGCTTCAATTGGAGCTTGCAAGAATAAAGAAAGTAGCTGCTGTCAACAGAGATTCCATGATGAGAAAAATATGGAACTGGACATTTTCCTGAACTGCTTTGCAAAGACATGCAAACAATACCAAATGTAAAAAATGAATCAATGAGGTAATTAATTCTTGTCCTCAAGAGCCCAGCATTGGAAGTGTTTGCTTCTACGTATAAAAAGCTTTAAAGGACCAGTGTAGTGAGAGAAAAAAAAATGAATTTTAAAGACTTTGTTTATGAATATAGGAATCAATTTTGTGTTTGCTACACCACTTCCTTAGAGCTTGATCAGGAGGAGGTGTGTTTCGGCTATCAGTGGAAGGAGGGTGGGGAATGAGAGAACATACAGCATTTGATAAAATAACTGGATAAGATTTAAATGGGCATCACATCCCCTTCCCCCCTTTTTTTTTTAAAGTGGGAGTTGCATCAATAGATACAAGAATTGCTCTCATGAAATGTAAAAGCCACTTACACATACAATGTCCACCTAAGTATCATAGATTCCTCCAGGATCCAGCAGAGTTATCAACATTTATTTTCGCTTCTAATTAAAAACTAGCTCTATTATTTTTTTCCTGTTTAATTATTCTCTTTGTCAGAATCCAAGGTTTCAAACACACACACACACACACACATATATATATGTTGATTCTGGCCTTTTCCATGATGATATCCTGGCTGAGAGACATGTTGCTCTCTATCCCATCATCAATACAGATCAACAGCCACTTCTTCATCTCCTCCAGGGCATGACATCTGGAGCGGGTAATCTTCTCAGAAGATGCAGTGCTGGTGTTTGCTGAAGACTTGATCTTCTCCTTGGTTTTCAGGATGGTATGGATTGTGGAGATTGGCAATATCCACTTTGCACTCCCCTTTCTTCAAGCGGTCCAGCCTCCATCTTGACATCTAGAGGAATGCTCTGCATCTACAATTTGCCCTGGTCTTTATAGCGCTCGGTCACTGTCTGTAAAACAATAAAAAAAATATATACAATGAATGTAGATTTTATTAGACAATTAACAACCACATTATGAGAAACAAGGAAACTATTCTGTACCTTCTCTCAGGAGTTAGGAATTGGGTTGCTCTTGTCAGTCTTTCTCTCTCCAGGATGTATATCCCAGTAACTCTCTCTAACATATATATACTAGGAACTTGCCCGTCTCTTGTGGCTCTTTCTCTCTCCAGGATGTATATCCCAGTAACTCTCTCCAGGATAAATATACTAATAACTGGCCCATCATAAAAAGTGTCATATGTTATGTTCAATTGTCTGTGCTGTCTCTCTCTGTACTGTCTCTGTGTCCCCTCTCCCTCTCTATGCACCCTCTTCCTCTCTCTGTGCGCCCTCTCCATCTCTCTGTGTGCTCTTTCCCTTTCTCTGTGAGCCCTCTCTCTGTGCACCCTGTGTGTGCTCTCTCTCTCTGTCCTCTGTCTCTCTGTGTGTCCTCTCTCTGCCCACTGTGTACACTCTGTCTCTCTCCCTCCCCCTCTCTCTCCCTCTGCTCTCTCTCTTCCTCACATTCTCTCTCCACCCTTACCAATGTGTTAAGTATTTAACGCTATAAACACTATCAAAATAATTTGCCTTAAGGAGAGTCTTTCTCACATGGTATCTGAATTTTCATGTCTTGCAAATCTTCTTACACAAACCTTAATCTACCTATACTATCTGAAAACAAAATGTGAGATAATTGTCAATGTATTCAACTGCACAAATCTCAGTCAAAATAAATGATTGTTGCAATATTGCTAGCTATGTGTTTTTCCAATTATGTGTCTATATTTGTGTAGTATTAATATAGCAAGCACCTCAAAATCTTTACATTTGTAAGTAAATCTTACAAGCTAGTGTGTCCATTTGTGTTTCACTAGCCTTGTTTTCTGTTTCAATGTGTTAAAGACCTCCATCTAGTGGTCTAAGCAGGTATAGCAGTGAAAGCATCAGAAATAACACGTTCATGACGTACATCTACTGAGGATGTTTTGACTATCTTACCAAGGTAGAACATGTCCCAAAAATGTATATATATATATATATAATTTCAAGATAGAATGTGGTTTTAAGGATATCATTAAATATAATACATGTTAATTCTGTTAACAAATAAAATTGAATAATATAAATTAAAATGAAACCAATTAAAACATAATGGGCGTTATTACCTAACTCTTGCCTCAAAGGCATAAAGGAAGGATATCTACCTGGACTGCAGTTAATATCACATACATGGCTATACCAGTCAGAAGTTCTAATATGTTTCCATAATTAAATAAAATCGGAGGTGAGCTTTCTGCAGATGATATCGGAGTTGTTGATCTAGTCTTCGTATATGGCGGTGATTTTGACCAGAGCCCTTTGATATTGTACATTGATTTCTAAGTATAGCTTTGTTTTTGCAGTTGTCGTTTAAACACATTAAGAGTCTTAAGTAATGTAAGTCCTTATATAAATTATTCACTGTATATGTTGTATATTCATTAGAAAATATTAATCTAAATGGAAAACCCCATTTATGTTGTATAGAGTTTTTCTACTTCTAGAGTTTAGTCTACTTCTAGAGTTTAGGACTTCTGTAAATTATTTAAAGTCTCTTCTTTATTTATAACATAATTAAAGATAAATCTGGATAGAATTCATTTTTTTCTCTATCCAATGTTAAATTTCTCAGTTTCCCTCAAAATGTTTTCCTTTGTTTCATAATAAATCAGCTTAACTATTATGTTTCTTATTTTTTCTTTAGGAATATGTCGAACATGGTGTACTCTCTCCAATTTCAATCTGACTTTGTCTGTTTAGGGAAGCAAATCTTTAAATATAACAACACTCCAACATATTTGAATTAATATTATAAGGAATATCATCTTTGTAATAATTCACAGAAAATGAACGGAACTGCGATTTTAATATACAACCAATGTTCCTCAGAAGTTAAAACTTTTTATGTCAGTAAACTTGGGAGGTTCATTGCAACACAGGGTCACATTTTGGGTCAGGACTTTACAACTGTATTTTTTTTACTGCCAACTGAATGGACCCCCCTCATTAGAAGAACTAGAAAAAAATAATTCTTGGAGGTCACTGTAATATGATAATTAATGACATATTAGATCTTTCACATAGAATAAATCACCAACAAAAGGGATCAGCTCATACTGTACATTTAAGTTTGAAATGCATTGGAATATAGATATATAAAACATCCTAGTAAACATACATATTTATACTATTCACTTCCACATTATTTTTATTTAATGACTAGCGACTTGCCCATCAAAAATGACAGCAATAAAATTTGAAGCCTGGCAATGTTGTTTGCCACAAAATGTGAGGATATGGCCCCTCTGAGCACCTTCGGCGCTCCTTGCGAGCCCCATGCTGAGCACCTTCGGTGCTCATCTCGTGGTCGAAGGCGCTCATTGCAAGCCTCTTCCCCCGTCTACTTTACAGGCCCCGCGAGCCTCTCCCCCTGTGTACTTTATATGCCTGTGTAGTTTAGGGGCCTACTGTCTTGGGTTAAGTGTTACTGCCTTGGGTTCAGTGTTAGTGGCTTGAGTTAAATGTTACTGACTTGTATTAAGTGTTACCGGTTTGCGTTAAGTCTTAGTGCTTAGGGCTCGTATTTACGTCCTTCGGCCTTGTATTATGTCTTTCGGCCTCGTTTTCGCCATGTTTACGTTTTTTTCGGCAGCTATTTTTACCTCGCTTCGGCGATTTACAGTCATGACAAAAGGCAAAATATGTTTCAAATTAACTTGCAACCTCACTCACAGGCTCCCTGGCTCTCCCCCTGTGCTGTGTGTGAGTGTGTAAGTGAATTTGAGGCATATTTGTGTGTTTTTCCAGTTTGTTGTTTCGACAGTTAAAGTTTCCGAGCCCCGCAGTCCATCTACATGCTTCGGGTCCTGAGCCATATGGGCCATACTTTTTGCCAAGCGCTTCGGGTCCTAAGTGATACGGCCTGTAATTTTTGCTAAGTTGTGCGTGTCTCGGGATGAGCGCAAACTAAGTCCCGCTTGTCTACGGCTGCAATGAGCGCCGTTGCTTTGGAAAAATGAAGAGGATATAAGTATATAAGTTTCAAACTAAATGTTGTTGTATGTTGAATTGTTTTGTTTAATAAAAAAAAGACAAAAAGGAAGTGAAAGATATAGATGTTAAGATTATATAAGGGAAAAACCTTTAATAATATATGTTTTTAAAATGTGTATTATGTGTTTGCATAATAATATGTTCTTTCAAAAAAAAATATTTTCAAAAATACACTCTGCCTTAAAGGGGCATTTAATTTATCATTGCTCCGCTAAGTTATCAAACTGGGGCATACAAAGAGAGTATGTCTGAAGGTATTTAAAGGAATAAAAATCTGCTTGTGTACTCTGCTTGCTGCAACAAAACAAAGCTGTTTTTCAGTTGTTTTCTCTAGAAATACTAAAATGCTAACTAAAAAAGCAGAAATTTAATTTTCCAGTGAAGTGATTATATAAGCTATTAGAGTGAGTTTGTTTAATTTATGGTCCTCTCAGGACCTAAGAACTTGTTCAGATCATATCTTGGCTGAACAGCTGAACTGAGATAACTCTGAAAGTGCCTCATTCAATTTGCGATTTGGCCAATTGAATAGGGCTCTATTTAAGCACAGAGCATATTTTTTTACAAAAGTTTTTAGTTAGTGAAGACCTTGCTTTTGGATAGAAGTTCACTAACTAAAAACTTCTGTAAAAAAATATGCTCTGTGGTTATATAGAGCCCTATTCAATTGGCCAAATCGCAATTGAATGAGGCCCCCCTAGTAAGCCAACAAAAATCCTCTTCAAAGATACAAGTTTTCGGCAAGAGTAACCTTTATCATGTGCTCCAATGTCCTGCATACAAAATGTTCCTGCGGTCATTTTAAAGGGACATGGAAGTCACCAAAAATACGTTAAAATCATGCAAGGAATTTCTTTAAATTTTGAAATTGATCAATAATGATGATGTTGATCAAAATAATGAGGTTCGTAATTTGACAGACTCACTGATTATATTTAGCTTTATTGGTTTCTATATTTTTTTATCATTCATGAGATTTTGTGCAGATGGTTAATGTATTGCCTTTGACATGCTTGAAATATAGTTGTGAGTGCAAAGATCAGTTGTTTCCCCTTTTCCATAAATATTATTTTGGCTAAGTAATTATTTTAGAAGCAATGATATATACACATTTGCCATGCACCACCCCTTTACAGTACTCATGATCGGGGTTGGCCCCATTTATGGTCAGCCCAGGGCAAATGTCTGTATTATTTAAAGGTCCACTTTGTCAAGTATGTACCAAAAAAACAATATCAGCAGGTGTATACATCATGGGAATAAAACACTTTTGTGAAAATCTAAATTTTTGAAGAAGCTGTACAGGAACCCATTTTGTGTTTGTTACATCACATACTGATAGATGGGTGCTGAGGGTGTGCGTTTGTAGTTATCAGTACAGGGTGATTTGGGGGGAAGAAAACAAAAAGAAATTCAGAGTGTTTGTTGGATAACTGGATAAAATTAAAATTGTCACCACAACCTTTTCCCCTCACAGAAACAAATGCCTTGCATCGTTCAATGCAAACACAGATCTACAAGAATGCCTGTGTCACAAACAACTTCCATGGTCCTGCAGAGGCATCAACAATTATTTTGTTCTGATTAAAAACTATCTTTTTGCTTTTTTGATGCTTAATTATGCTTTGTCACAGTCTCCAATACATGCGTATATATATATATATATATATATATATATATATATATATATATATATATATATATACATATCATCGGTAAAATGTGCGATTTATCTGAAAAAGGTCTTCAAAACTGCACCACGTGCCATTGATGTCAGAGGTGATTGTCGGCTTTGAAGGTGTGTGAGAGCAAACTGACATGCTACAGTTGAGCAGCTCACCATCCAAATAAACCAGGGGGCTACCAGACATGTGTCTAAAACAACAGTACAGCGATACCTGTTGCAGTTTCAATTTTCACAACAGTACTAAAATTGGACCTCTTCTGATTGGCAAAGGTTTGCCTTTTCTGATGAGTCACATTTTCTGCTCCGTCGACTGGACAGAAGTTGGCGTGTCAGGGGCGAAACGTCCGAGAACACTCTGCAACAATTGTTGGAAGACCCCTAGCTAGTGTCAGCGGCATTATGGTCTTGGGAATGTTTCCATGACATTGTCTGGGTCCACTCATAACTCTGGAAGGCAGTCTCAACCGATTGGGTTATCTATTCATCCTTACAGATCAAGTACACCCACACAAGTTGACTGTCTTCCCTGGTGGATGGGATCTTCCATCAGAACAATGCAACAGGTCATATAGCCAGAATTGTCCGGGAGAAGTTGGAGAAGCATCACAAAGATTTCCAAGTACTTTCCTGGCCTCCAGATTCCCAGGACTTGAACTACATCACGCACCTGTGCGACCACTTTGATTACCTTGTTCACCGTATGGATCCTCCAACATGCCCTCTTTCAGCAGCTGTCAGATGCACTGCAGTCTGCATGGCTCCAGATAACCTTGTCAACCTTTCAATATCTTATTGACTCACGCTGTTTAGCTGCTGTCCATGCTGCACACAGTGGTTATTCGCAAAATTAGCTGGTAGTCATAACAATGTTACTCGGCTGTGGGTATATATATATTTTTGTGTAGTCCTTTATTGTTACTGTATACTAACAGCCTCATTAAATCAGGGTTACGTTTTAAAAAGTATCCCCTAGTGAAAAAAGTAGGGCTGGAGGCTATTAAATTAGCCTCGTAAACCTCCAAGTTGCCAGCCTTCGTAACCCCCCCATCGGGACCCCCGCAGTGTCCCCACATATTAACCCCTATAATGCAGGGGTCTCGATTGGGACCCCCGCAGTGTCCCCACATTAAACCCATAATGCAGGGGTCCCGATAGGTGCCAGGGTACTTAACTTCATTTTTTAATTTAGTGCAGGTCCTTTAAGGACCTCCACGGCACTAATTTTAAATTTTCAATGCTGTGGGGGGTCCCGATTGGGACCCCCGCAGCAAAGGTTAATGTGGGGAGCCACCGGGGGTCCAGATGGGGACGCGGCAGCATAGGGGGGTTAATCACTCATGGGGGTCAATATTGACCCTCATGAGAATAAGATTAACCCCCTCAGTCCAATATGGTCTATGTAGACCACTATATGACACTATTAACCCCTAGGTTAACACTATAGGTGACATGAGGGTCCTCCAGGACCCTCATGACACAAAGTCTAAGCACTACACTACACTATTAACCCTAGCCATACCCCATTAACCCATGAACCTAAACTAAACCCCATCAACCTTAACTGTCCCCCCTTTAACCCTAACTGTGCCTATTTAATCCTATCTATTCCTATTTAACCCCATCCAGTCCTACCCTAACCTATTAACACCTACTCTACCTACCTAATACCCAATAAACCTCCCAACACCCCACTAATTACAAAAAATAACAAAACCTAAATTACGCAAAATAAAAAAAAGCACCACTACAGAAAATAAAAAAGAACTCACATAAAAAACAAAATACAAGAACAAATAAACACATCCCATTACAATAAAACAAAAGCCCACACAGAGCAATAAAATAAAGTTACAATTATACCCCTATCTACATACATTAATACCCATAACTACATACATTAATATGCCTAACTACATACAATAATACTCCTAACATACATTAATTTTAGGTGCCGGGGGGTACTTATAGTACCCCCGCGGCAGGGGTTATTTTATTTATTTAGTGAAGGTCCTTTAAGGACCTCCGCAGCGCTAATTTTACATTTTCAATGCTGTGGGGACCCTCCAGGGGAGTCCATCTGGACCCCACAGCATAGGGGGTTTAATGTTAGTTGCCGCGGGGGTACTTAAAGTACCCCACAACATGGGGGTAACCATTTAAGGATCCACGGTGGGGAATTTAAAATATTTAAATGTTGCAGGGGTCCCGATTGGGACCCCTGCCTTATGGGGTTAGTGTGGGGACACTGTGGGGGTCCCGATGGGAACCCCTGAATTATGGGGTTAATGTGGGGACACTGCAGGGGCTTGTGTTTTTACTGCCGCGGAAGTCCTGATCGGGACCACTGGGGCAAGTAATGATGTTGGGAGCCTGAGTGTTATCATGCAGGCTTTCATTAGCCATGATGGCAATCTGTTTTGCCATTGACTAATGCTACCTTCTAGCTTAATTGTTATCAGCACTGCAGCACACCCAACGTGCGATAGTATGTGTTGCATTTTTGTGTCTCTCGCTCGTAGCACGCAGCCCCTTCCAATTTAATAGCAAAGTAAGTAGGGCAAGCCTCGAGCACGTAGCCCCTGCAAGGCTCAGGTTGGTACTGGACATTTTCAGTATAATTTTATCTCAGACGAGAAAAGAGAAAATTACAGTTCCAACTATATTTTGCAGTTAATTTATCAAAGAGTCTAACACGACTCAACTACATGATAAATCATGTCTATAAATAGAAATGTTCAAGTGAAGTTTTCTCACATGAGATTAAAATGACACTTCTCTAGGTCTAAGTGCAGATAATGCACCATCAGATCTCTAGATTCTGTATTTTAGCACCCATTGAATTAAAGTTTATTCTTTCTCTTCCATGTTTAAGTTCTATTTACATTGCAAATTGTCACCTGCAAATTCCAGTGATCCCAAAGTGCTGTAACATGGAAATGCAGAAGGGTAAAGATTTATGTAGTCATCAGTGAAACCATTCTTTTGGAATGAATAAGATTTTAGAGTTTAGAAATCCTCAAGCTATTCTCTAAACAAAGATGTGGGAAACTATTAATGTTTATAGAAACCATTCCCATGTTTTTCTTAGTTATAGTGGGATATGAATAGCAATGCATTACAACGCTCATGTCATTAATACATCTTTATGTAAAAATTAGTTGCATGATAAACTGTCCATTAACCGTTACAACTGTATATAGAGGTATAACTCACGCTATCGGGAATTGTGTGCTGGCCATATTAGTGTTGAACTGGAAATGATACTGGGCAATGGAATCTTTTTTTCATTGAGGGTCACTGATCCTCAGAGTAATTCATTTGGTATACATTCAAAAATACATTTTAAAATGTTCAGCTCGCCCACTATTTGGTGACTGAGACTGATTCCTGTTGGTGAGTCTGCTTGAAGTATCAACCCATATTTTCTTTCTTTTCCCCTCTCCAAAGCTCTGTTTCTTCCTTGTCCTTATTCCTTTCTGTCCATAGATACTTGAGAATTTTCCAACTCAGCTCAACTGTTGTTGTATAAGGCCCCTCAGGCATTTGGTCATTTTGCATGGGGGGATGACTGAACTTTGTACATGTGCTTGACCAAAAAGATCTACACTGAATCAAGTACTGGAGAGTTAAAGCATGCAGAATTTAGTGACTACTCATCCTTATCCTATATATTTATGTCTTTATGGTGACAGATATATACAGAGAAAACTGCTGTTTGGTCAAAATGTAACTATTTTCATTATCATTCATTCTGCTCAAGAACATTTCACAAAATAGTTGCTAATTTAACTTGTCAATTGTGCTTTAGACCATTTTCAGAAAAATTCAGTAAAAAGTAGATTCATGAGCAAAGAGGTTAAGGACATAGCCGAGAAAATATATTAGACAGACACACACTAATAAGAAATGTATTGTTCTTTTCTTTCTTTCTTTTTTTTTAATCCTACATTGCTGTGTGGCACTACACAATGGCCTGTGTTATGTCATTGAATATTCTGCCTAGTTTTGTGAACTGTTTCAAATACAATTTGTGAAAAAAGTGAATATGTTGAGAAAATAACTTTTTTAAATTTCTGGTGTGGTGGGGCAAAGGAGGTACTAGTAAACCTTACCTAACTAGTCCACCCTAGCTACTAAAAGTACAGTAGTTACCATTTACTTACACTAATCTATACTGTCCAGGGGGGTAGATGGGGCAGTAGTATCTAACACCCACCTACCAACATACCTCACACTCCACTAAGATACCTCCATAAAATACAAATGGGGGTTATAAAATCTTTAAGGTTTGTTAAATGAGGGCTCCTGTTTAGTAAAAAAGTAATTTGAAATGAAACCTTCTCTTTCTTCATTGCCTACTCTGAAATCTTCCACAAGATATAGGACAAGCAGAGTTTAAGAATAAGCTAATGTTAGTTATGTATTCGAGAGACTCTTTGGGTAATTTATTTTGTTTAATTAATTAATATGATTCTCCTCAATATAATTTTCATATACATTTTCACTTACTTGTAAGAGACTCACAAACTACCAGTTTTTTAATTTTGGGAACTTATCCCTGTCTCCCTCTACTCTTTTCTATAGGCTGCCATCTTTACCCGTGATCTGCAGAACTGCATTTTGTTAGCTAAGGACAGCCCAGCCAGGAGGGCATCCCTGACAGGTTTTTTACATTAACATTTATTCTCTACCAGTAAATTATTTAATAATTATAATTATAAATTATTACAAATCATGATTATGGTTGCTTTATTGGCTTAGCAACATCTAACACACAGCATGTCACTCACTACCTGCTGTGTAATAACATGACACTGGTAGTGTGAATTCTCTTCCATGTGAGGGTTCTTAGTTCATACAATACAGTGCCTCAAGCCATATATGTACAAGATGGCAGCCTGCATGATAGAGCAGAAGGAGAAAGGGAGAGACTCTAGAAATGGAGAAACTGTTACTCTGTGGGTCTCTTACAAGTACGTAAATGTGCATTTCATATGAAAATTACTTTGAGGAGGATCAAATTAATTAAATAAACTTGGTAAAAAAAACTTTTTTTTATAAAACAAAAGTTTTTCCTAACAAATCCCTTTAAGGAGGAAAAATGTTATTGCTCATCAAATTAATCTTGAAACATGTATTAGCTGCACACACTTATATACATGCCCTTATTTATACATTACTTGAATGAAAACATTCTGACATTAATTAATTACTTTAAATAATGTATTTGACATGGATAGCCATTATTGGGATTTATAAATTAGGCTTCTTTAAATAAAATCTATTGTTTATGAGGCACCTTGAACTATGCATTTGGACACACATATTTTCCTTAGCCATCCCATTAAAACGTTAATTTACCTTTAGACAATATGTAACTTCAAACTGTTTCATTTAGATTATATCAGACATAACATATAAATTCATGATTCAATGTGGTGCCTGCATGGAAACTCCCTAATAGTCGTCTAGTGGAAATTGTATTTTTAGATATATTTTATTAACTGTAAATTAAAGCACTTATATTTGAATTATGATAGTTTCTTACAGTATGTGATACTTGCGTGGATATCTGTAAAACCCCCTCACACACACTATTTAACAATTGAGAATTTTCTGCTGAATGTGTTTAAAGAACCGCTGCAATGCCCTAACAAGAATAGCTAATTATTTTATTTATACATTAATCATTAATACAATTCTTATCTAATCATTTATAAATATTCCATATTAAATTCATGTTCAAATAATAGAGTATCAGCAGAGTGCTTGTGTCCACTCCGATAGGACCATTAAAGGGCGTAGGGGGATTCACTGAGAGACAGGTTTAATTGGGTTTAAAAATAATTAGATTTGATAAGAGAAAAAAACAATAATTCATAGGCTGCCCCAACAGCAAAAGCTCACAGTCAATTAAACTTTTTTAATAGTTTTTTTTAATAGTCTCACGCCAACAGATGTTTGTGGTGGTACACTTTGTGGCTGCAAATTTAGTAACTGACTGCTAGACAAAGCTTCCTCCCCCATTGAGATTATAGTGAATATTGCTTTTTAAATTGAATATTCATTTTATTAATGATCAATGTCTAATTAAAACTTCTAGCTCATATTATTAGGGCATTACAGTGGTCCTTTAATTTATTGAATTTAATATTTATGGTAACATTTTAAACACAATTATGATATTTTAATGTAAACATCTAATGAAAATGTATATTTTTATATAAGCAGAACTGGCATTTTTGATTAAAGACATTACCGTATGTACTAAGTAACATATATACAATTTGTAAACATTTTTCTACTATTTCTTTTTTTTTATTAATGTTTTTAAAATATGTTTGAGCTAAAGCTTTTAATTTTCCAAATCTGCATTTTATAGTATTATCCCACTACATTTCCAAATATTTGTAATTTACTTATTTAAATATTATATTGGAGAATGCAGAGCGCTATAAATCATTACCCAGAATACTACAAATCCGAGCATGTTCCAAAAAATGTTTTTGCTAATCAGGAATTGTAAACTACAATTTGGCAGAGTTTGCAGAGACATGTAAAAGAAAAAAGAAACAGTGTATGCTGTGTAAGATTGATAAATTATTAATAATATGTTGGTGAAGATACGGTTTTTACATATAACTGCAGAAACAGGATTTGCAGTTTACTTTGCAACTGCCTGCTTCATGGGTTGTGTTGGGAGGGGAGGTGTCACATATAAAAAGTTCCAAAAACACCTAGGCCCTCATTCTATTATCGGCCGTAGGAGATGCTGGGCCGCAAGGACCGGCCGCAAGCTATTCGGCTATTCTATTCCCTTCTGGCCGGGGACTCCGGCAGGCTTGCGGCCGGCGCCTTGTAATCCCTTGCGGCCGCACGCGCCGGAGGAAAGCCTTTGATCTTAAACGGCCGCAAGAGTTTCGGCCGCAAGCAAATCCCGGTTGCTATTCAATTGCTCCGGGAACCCTCTCTGCAAGGCTAAAACCGAGCCGCAGCTTACTTGCAGCAAAAAGTTCCCGCAGGCACACAATTAAGCACATAATAAAGCCATCCTGCACTCTGAGGAGACTATAAAGTGATTGTAGGTGTTAGCATTCATAGCACAACATTCCCCTACACTCAAATCCGTAAATATTTTTTTATTTTATTTATGTCAAATATCCATGTAAAAAGTCCAGAGTGCTTTGAGCACCTCAGACCCGCCCACGCTGCGGCCGGAAAATAAACAGTTAATGAAATCTCGGATTTGGGCTGATGTGCAAGCTTGAGAGGGGGTTGCTATTAATCCTCATGTCCCCCATTATGATCCCTAGCATTTACAGAGCTTTACAGTGCCGTCTTGAATATATATTTGCTTTTAAAGATTTCTGAGCTTACGCCGGTTGCAAGATATACGGCTGGCCCTAAGGGTATATCCTTGCGGCGCCGTCTATTTGAATTGCAAGGTAACGGGAGCCCCGCAAGGAATCGCAGCTTTGCGGTCGATTTACGGCCGATAATAGAATGAGGCCCTTAGTCTTTCTTCCAGCTCACTCATCCCTCCCTCCATAGCTGTAGACAGAGACATGGACCATTCTACACATAAGCACAACCTTTAAAAGTTAATATTTTCTCAAAAATGTTCATTACTTACATAACTTCTGAGGAGAGAGAGTGAGGTGAGTGAGAGAGAGAGGCAGGGACGGAGATAGCAATGGTGCCAGTGGTGCGTTGCACCAGGGCCCACACTGCTAAGGGGGCCTGGTGCTGCTACCCAGCTAGCAGCCTCTCTGTGACAGGCAGTTTCAGAACTGAGGCTCCCACAGCCCCTGCTCCAACAGCACCATCGAGATACATGAAATAAGTTTATTAACTTATATTTTAGACATTCAAATAGAATCACAAATGTACTATTCATTTTATGTACTATATATGCATATATATATATTATATATATAATATATTATATATATATATGTAGTATATATATATATATATATATATATATATATATATTATAATACATTATATACATTAGATAGATAGATAGATAGATAGATAGATAGATAGATAGATAGATAGATATTGATACATTAAATATAATGAAGTGGCTGGGGGACTGAATACAAAAACAAAATTGGCCACACCCCTTGGGAGGGCTAACATTTTTTTTGCACCAGTACCCTTCATTCACTAGCTCCGCCATTGGAGAGAGGGAGTGGTTAGAATCACAAAATCTTCATACATAACATAAGGGGAAGTGAAGGGCTACCATTATGCTTCTTTTCATAGCAAATCACAGCCTCAGTGAATAGCCCACAACTCAGCTCAGTGCTTTACAAGAGCTTGCCCTTTGTTTATTTATGCTTGCTTTATGGTAATTTCTTATTTCCTGGAACATTTCTATATGACTTACAATATTTTAACGATTAGAAGCAACTGGCTTTAAATAACCTGAATACATTTTTTACTTGTATAGGCATATTAGTTAGATTACACTACACAGATAACAAAGGGACTCTAAATAACCTGAATACATGTACTTTTTTACACGTATAGGCATATTAGTTAGATTACACTACACAACAAACTAAGGGACTCTAAATAACCTGAATACATGTACTTTTTTACACGTATAGGCATATTAGTTAGATTACACTACACAGCATACTAAAGGACTCTAAACACAGTCAAATTTGTGACTATGCACATAAAAATGTTCCTGCAGATATGTGAGGTTAATAAAATGTGCTTTCTTTCTGCTTAACATGCATTTTGATTCTTTTTTTTCAAAAAGCTTTGAAACAAAGAAAAAATGTTAAACTTCCCAATGTCACTCCTTTTCCTGTGTCTGTATAATATCTCAGCTCATTAAAAAAATAGATAGTAAAAGACAAGATACTGTTTCCTTTGGAACTGAGAGCCCAGAAGAAGCTCCATCCAATTCCATGCCTCTAACATCTGATAGGGGGAGACTGTTTATTGGGAGGCTTGCAAAATAAACCCAAAGACTTCACCATAAAATATGACAACCACTTTAAATAATGTTGACTTAATTAAACTTTAAACTTTATTTATATATTTTATGGCTGTAGTGTGAGCTCTTCTCGGATGTTTACTCCAGTGAAAGAATCCATCATGAGAAATCCTTGAAAGAATTAATCCCCCCATCCCTGGCACAGAACTGAACTCCAACAATTTAGATCTAAATATTTAGTGATGGATGATACATGTTTATAGAACAGAGGGCAGCATGACATTTAAATGGGATCCATGGTTACAAGAGTGTTTTGTTGAACGGATTAAGGAAACTAGAGGTCACTGCTGTGCCATTGGTTGACATGCGTACAAAGTCCAACGTACAATGTATTTATTCCTCAGAATGTTTGGAGTCTTCATCACAAAAGGTTATGAACAAGTTTTTCGACATCAAACTGCTGATTATTTCACCTTTGGTAGTACGTCCTGTGTTAAACTAATAGCCTTATTGGGTGTCAGCCAAAGGTTATGGGCCTCTGAAAATATTCTTGGAAAAAACTTTATCACTGAAAGTTTCTCATTAGTAACCCTGTGTTGTCTAATCTGTGAAATTACATGATTAACTCTTTTGCCTGGACAGCTAGAACTGACATTTGGAATCCCAAAGGAAGTTATTAAACGTATCACCGAGATAGTTCCCCTCCTTTGTACTTGGCCCCTAGAGTAAAGGAAATACATCATTGAACATGTACTTAATAATAATACTATATATCACTCACAGTTATTAAACACATGTCAGGGCAGATTATTATTTTAAAGTTGAAAGTAGAAAAGATGAAAAATAGGCATTTAAATCTTTCCTTTCTTGTTTTCCTAAATTCCCTATGAAATTATTTTAGTATTCTCTGCTGTACCGTAAAAAGGTGAAGCATTTCTCTGTCAGGTCTAGATCCCTTAATGGATATTATTGTTTGTATATTCTTCCACTGTGTGTTGTCCTATCCATTGATTCCTTTTACACATCTACTCTTTGGATATTGACTCAGTGATGAAGAAAGTAGTTTGTGTGTTGAAATCTTCTATTAACTTTTAAGAGTGTGATGAGACAATAATTATTAATTTTAACCACGTCTTTCATTATGCTTCAATGCTCTAGAGAAAAAAATAAAATAATTTAGAAGTGTAAAAATAATTACTCCTATTTATTAGAGAGGAAAAGTATGACATTTTTTTTTCCAAAGAGCATGAGAGTGGCTTTCCATTATATTATCCACTTTTGCTACATTACATGGATCTTACAATATACACAGTTTTCTCCATGTGTATGTTAATATATGGGTGGGTCAATTATTCTGTCCCCTTCTGGATCGCTACCTTGTCATGGTGAAGAGGCTTGTGTACTTCAATGAAGCTGTGAGCTATACCATGTAGGGTCACCCAAGAGGGGTAGGTCATAGCAGAGAGGCCAGACAAATCACTGTCCACTGGAGAAGGGACTGGCAACCCACTCCAGTATCTTTGCCAAGAACACCTTATGGATGGGCTCAACCAGAAACAAATGTGCCTGGCATGCTGTTCCATAGGGTAATGGAGAGTCGAACACTACTGAACGACTAAACAACAACAAAATGTGTCTGTGACACAGTGAGTTACTCTGTTGGTACAGTAGGCCAAAATGATCTACCAGCAGCAGAGATAGTGAATGATGGCCCTGGTGCACAATAACTTAGGACCCCATCTTGAAACTTCTGCCTATATAGATATGTGTATACATAGTAAGCAAATAAAAATAATTTTCTACCGCTCTCTTCTCCCACAACAAATGAAAAGGCCCCCTTTAGCCCATGTTGCTGCTGGTAACAATGGGGCTCTTACCCTGTAGTGATCCCTGTGGCTTTGCACCAGTAGTTACTCCTCTCTTAGGTAATATCACATCCCTTGCACTGGAGGATGGCAGCCTAGTATTATGAGTTTCTTCAACATGTCAGAATGTAAATATCTCTATGTGTGAATTTGATTACCTTGCATGTGCTTTAACAAAGAGAACCTAAATATACATGCAGAAAGGTATAGACATTCTGGACTGGTGGTAGCCCTCTTAGGACTGAGTTGCCCACAACTGCCCTACACTCTAATCAAACACAATATTAGTGCCTTGAGTCCTGTGAACACAAGTAATTTCTACTTAATGATTTGGCTTAAAAACAATGGAACTTTTAAAGGAACATTATAACCCAGGAACAAATTCACAGGTTAAATATGTTACAAACTAATAGCATCAATGACTATAAGCCCTAGGTAAATCTCTGCAAAAGCAATTACAAGTGCCGTAGCAACACAATAAATCCTACTTAGCTATGTTAATCCCCCATCCCAAAAGTATTGCAAGAGAACTGCTAGGGGTCACTGCTACAAGTGAACTGCAAGTGACAAAGCCGAAAGGCAAGGCAAAACAGTTAAACAGTTAACATAAAAGTTTTTATTTATTTCTATTATTTTTTTTATTTTTTTTAAGGTTAGAAGAAAAAAATGGGAGTCATGCAAATGTTTTATCAAGTATTTATTCTTACTATTTCTGTTCACTAGAACATGACTGGAAATTTACATATAGCTAGATTAATGGTCAGTTGTGGAGAAGTAGATAAGACGTTATATCTTAAATCAGCTTTTTAGAACACAACCAATGATAATGCCCAGATTCTCTGAGCATTGAGAGGCTGAGATACAGTTTGCTGAAGGTTGGAGTGACTATATCCTATGAGAAAAATTGTCATTGCAGCCCGTCATGGCCCACTGTGGTCCCTTAATGATTATAAGGGATGTGTGGTATTGCACTCCATAGCAATTGAAAGGATACGGAATTGGTAGAGCAATAGGTGAAGGTGGAGTGTTCAGGGGCAGACATTATTCCAGTGAAATACTTCAGGATACTGCTAATGTTAGTCTTTTTTAGTACTTAGTACTACAATTATGTCTGATGATATCCAATGAGCATTGGACATTTCCCATGCATACACACACTCTAACTTTGAAAATAATTCAAAATGGAGCTATCATTCAATTCATTAGTACACTATTGTGCCAACAAAATAAGTATCAAAAATCAGTCTGGAGAGAATCCAGGCTATCAAAGTTTTTCCCAATATTTATATGTATTACCCAGTCACATAAAATGCTGTAGGATGCAAGTCGTATTCCAAGCTGTATGCACTGTTTTAAAATGAGCGTCCGTCCCAGGAACAATCTATCTGACTGTGGCTTCAGTGGCAATCAGATCACGTGTAAACTACTAAGTGGGTGAGATGATCTGATTGCCACTAATTCCCACACCTGGAAGAGACAGTGCCTAATGATGTTCACCGGATTTAATCAGTAATGTCAGAGCTAGCAGCTTGTGCATCCTGCCATCTTGGCTGCATCGTGGTGGTTTCCCCAATGTTTAAGGGGTAATTCTCTTCTATTTACCAGTCTTTTTCATCACATTCATGTTTCTTTCTCAACGCACCCTCAATTCTTGTTCTCTCTGAGGACCTGCACATCCCCACTACCTGAACTGGCTGTTGAAAACAATCAAATAGGGGATAGTGCAAAATATAATATTGTTTTTAGACATTGTTTCATTATCTAGCCTTATTGTATGTTTTTTGTTTTTAAAGTAATATAATTCGTAGCTGCAGATGCTCCAGCATTTTATTAGCATTTGCAGTCATATTTTATAAGACATCTTACACTTTGTCCATAGATAATGTCCATTATTCATATTGTGCTGTTTTGGTTGGTAGAACACCAGAGTTACAGATGATTAGTTAGCGATGATGACTGAACTCTCTCTAGAGTTCAGGGGAATTGAATTTTATGAAATTAAGATTCCACAGTATATATCTTTGATGTCTTACCAGTGTAAATAATTCACTCACAACCACAGTAATAGAGTGAAAAATAACTGGAACATAGCAGTTTAATTCTTCAGTGCTACTGATTTACTTTTGAACATTAATTTCCAAGACGTAAAGATATGGCAGAAAATATATCTATCTCCTTAGAGAAATGTCATGTTTTGTCACACCCTATACTCGTGATTGTATATAAAGGAACAACATTTAATGAAAATGCTAATTAACACCAAAGTGTCATATTTATAGTGTGCATTTTTTAATTGTTTTTAACGATTATCTTCACTTATACCTTACTGGTTGGAGACAGCTACCTTTTCCGAAAAGGGTACTCAATATACAATTCTGCTGAAAGGAAACTCACCTCGCAATAGAATCCCATTCACTCAACATTCTGGCCATAAAGTAGTGGTCTAAAGTGGGTGCTCTCAACCATTTTGATTTGAGGACTGCCTAGTGAAATAAATATTAACTTTTATTTATTTTAAACTGCATACTGTTTTTAATAGTGTCTGTCCAACAAACATACACATAAACATTACTTGTAATTGCACAACAGTTGTCCTTTAAGCAAAATAAAAGGTACTGCTTTAAACTGATTGTGAAGATCTGTTTTCCCTAACCAAGAGACTTTCAGATTCTAAAGACCATTTAGTTTCACATTATGTAGCAAAGTCACTGCTGAACTAGGGGCAGTTCCATTTGTTATCCTGCAGTGACATCTTGTGGTTATTTAAGTGTATTATTTTTCTTTTGTTTGCATGTTCCCACTGAAATTTCCTGGATGTTGCCTCCCTTTGATCCACCCCCAATGCTGACAAGCCAAGCCCACGGTTTTTCCTGCCTCCTGATTGGCTCATTTATGGACCAATCAGCTGCATACCCCAGAGGCACATATGTTATTGGGTAATCCTAATCTGGGGGCAGAGTTTGCATAGGTTCAGCCCACTTACATATAAATCCTTTGTTCTGTAACTGCATAAATCCTGTTTATTGTACCTAATAAAATATGCCCTGCTTAGGACACATAGACAATCGTGTGTTTCATTTAGAGGGAATACTACTGAGCTAAAATCACTTTGCTGCCCTGAATCTCTCTTGGGAGAAGGGATAGAATACTAGGTTGGACTCTGCCGGGTAGGAATGATCACCTTGGTCTTTTCAAGCCCACTGAAGAAGCAGATGATACCGGTCAGCTGATCCAGTGACCCTGGGCTCCTTAGCGGATGATCCTGATCTGACCACCGGGCACTGAGAGGCTCATTCCTTCTAAGAAAGATTGCATGAGAGGGGGATTCCTGTAGCCAAAGGCAGGAATTTCTGGAGTTCAATAGCACCCACTCCTGGAATCTTTGCACTCATGTAGAAAGAAGGTGAGGGTTTGTCAGTATAAGGGCCATTTACCTCACTGTATGGTGTGAAAGAGCATAAGATTGTATGTTAAAGTCATCTATATTTTTTACACTAATAATAGCTAAAAAATCTTACTTAAATCTTCGTTTATATACAGTTTATCATGCCAATTGGCTGCTGTATGAGTAATTAGCACAATGCTGAGTTCATATACATTTGTGAGGCTTTATAGGGAAAAGCTATGATTGATAGCACAGCTTTCCCCTGGTCTCAGGTTACACTGCACTGACCAGTTAAATCATAGCATTCCAGTATTCCAAGCCTGCACAGATAGATGGGGTAAGGGTAACATTTTTGTTTCATGGTATCACTTCACAGGGTAATAATTCAGCCCCAGTCCCCCTTCTCCCCTTGGGCTGCTCTACATAGCTCAAATCCAAGAGAGGCGAGACTGTAGAAACCTGAATTTCCTGCTGGTAAGTAAAAATAATCTCAATATTTGTTCCCTTCAAACTGGAAATATAGTCAGTCTGACAAAACTTTACCATTGATTTTAATGTAGGGGATGTCCCTGCAACCTGATTATTTGAAGTAACGGAGCAGTCTGTAGGCAGTCTTTAACACATATAAACCACATATCAACACAGATTTTATTTTATTTCTCAAAGAAATATGAACATATTTAAAAACAAATCAAAATTATTTCAACATGATTTTTATGAGAATTGTGGATGGAGTAAGATTACGATGGTGTTTTGCATTTCTTAAATGGGTAAGACTTTAAGGCAAGCGCTAATAGGGACTTTATAGTCAAAGCTGTAACTTTATACTAAAGAAAACTCTGAAAACTAGTTTTGTAAAAACATGCATGAATGAAAATATATACATTTTATGTCCTTGAATGTGTGAATTAACTGTTTCAGATTTCATTGATGAGCAGTTTAGTTACAGATAGAACCTTTATTTCAGCACAAAGATCGATACTGCATATTATAATCTGCTTTTTGTGCCAGTTAAAATAATTGTTTATAGGGCTACTGTAGTGGTCATACATTAGAATTACATTTTTTATTTAATTATTGATTAGCTATAAAACCAGTATTCGCGGAAGAAAAATGAAAGGTAGCTTTTAAAACTGACATTTGAAAATTACATTGTAACCTCCAGCAGATCTGCTTCTCTCCACCCCTTAAAGGTGTCTAGGTGGAGAATAGCCACTATAGGGATGTATGCAAGTAATTGATGTTATCAGAACAATAAGTAATGACTTCTACCTGGACTGTCTCTTAGGCAGAAACTCTCTGAGCCCCTGAACACCTGATAGTCCCTCTGCTAAGACTGGAGGTAGCTGTCTGACAATGAATATGTGCTGTAACTGGATGGGAATGCTAATTGCAAATAAGCAGTGAATATTGCAGTATATTCATTAAGCATTACATAGGTTGCAAAATGCATTCTGAAAAAAAATAGGTACCAGTATATTCATTAAAAATTACATAGATTGCAACATACATTCTGAAAATGTTTAAACAAAGCTTTATGCTTTAAATAACACATTTTTAAAATTAAAGTACCACCATAGTTACATGTAAAAACGTTACATTCCTGTGAAGTATATAACAAAACAGCAACATTAGCAGCTGTGTAAGAGAAGGACATAAAAAGGATTTGTGCTGTGAGTTAAATAATCTTAGGCAGCTAGCCTGACTGTAACCTGAGGTGTTGGGTTATCCTATGGAGCCTTATTCTACCACTGAATATTCACGCCAAGGAGCTATTTGAAGAGGATCTTCTGTAAAAGAAGTGAGTACAGAATCGTATTATTGTTCCTCTCCTTCCTCCCATGTTTCTAATCCATTTATAAAAAATGACAAGTCTGCCATCATTAAAGCAAAAGTAACTACAGTGGTTTAAAAAAAAGGCTGTAATTATTTATTTTAAGCTGTGTAAAAATATTCTGTCCATTATTAAGTCAAGTTCTTCCAAAGAGGCATCAGCAGTGGTCATTTAACACTTTCACAGACAAAATCAATTTGGCACTTTTAATGGCAGATTCATTAACTTTAGGGAGTTTGTCTAAATATAGGTTAATATGAATGTAATCCGGTACTAGCAAAGCATGGGAAGGCACATACAGCCCTGACAATCCTTCCCTAGAATGAGCAGCAAATCCCAGGGAACTGCTGAATTGTGTATCTTAGGGCATCATGTTTAATAAGGTGGGGAGGAAAGGGAGGAGGCTAATTGTCCCAAGCACCTCTGGTTCTAGAGATAACATGAGACTAATGGGAAACAAACGTTGTATTATAATCCACTCTGTGTCTTGGCTGAGAATGCAGTGGTCAAAAGAGGAGACTCAGTGCAGTACCTGTTTCCAAATGGATGTGATTACTGCTGTGGCAAGCTGCCAGGCAATCAGGACCCAGGCTTGCTTTTATCAGGCTCCTTTACAGTTGCCATTAAGATGAATTCTTCAACAAATCTCATTTTTATTAGTCTTTTGTGAATGTAATAGTTGTTTTAGTTTCTGGTTTGTTATGTCTGTAATATAAATAAAGTCCTAAAAATGTCTTAGTTGAAGACTTGCAGGGAGATTGTTCTTTTTAGACATTGATAGCGGCAGACTTCACTTGTTGGCTCGATAATGGTTCTTTTTTACCTTTAACAAAAACTGGAATAAACTCAGTGGTAACAATGTAGAATGGGGCTCAGTTAATAAAGCCGCCTCTGTGTCCTGTGCTGGACTAGGGTTTCACCTGACGTGCTACAGTTGTTTTAGACTGTAAACACCAATTACTGTGGGAATGCTGACTATAAATGTGAGTGTTTGGAACAAAGTTCTGGTGTTTTTTTTTTAGATAGGGAAATGCAGATGTAGATGAACATAAAACATTAAATAACAGTACTTTTCTCTTATGTCTGTACTCCATTACTATTTAAAATATCATTCTGGGTAAGTCATTTTTATACAACATATAACAATTAATGGACCGCTGCCCAATGAAAAAAAAATGTTTGAAAAATGTAAGAAAGACTAAGAGCATAATTAATAAAACAGCTAGAAATGTGGATGCCTCTGCAGGACCTTGTTTCGAGTCTTTTACGTTTCTGGAAAGCTGTGGTTTCATTTAATGATGCAAGGTGTGTGCTTCTAGGCCAGTGAGAAGGAAGGGGTGTGGTATAAATTTCCATCTTATCCAGCTTTCAAACAAAGACTCTGGATTTCTGCCTGTTTCCTCCTTCCCTAACCCTCTCTGCACCAATAACTACAAAAACACAACCTATCATCCAGTTCTAAGGATGCGATCTAACAAAGACAAAATGGATTCTTGTTCTGAATATCAAAGTCTTAAAAAATTCAGCTTTTCACAAAAATGTTTATGTCTATGCATAACACAACTGCTAATATTGTTAGCTTAGTACACACCTGTCAAACAATTGCCTTTTTTTTCTTGAACTACAGTGATCCTTTACAGGTTTTAAGACATGTGGAAATAAACACTTACAGTGCTGAGCTTTTGAGGCCAGAGATTATATTCAATATCTTTGTGATCCCTGTGTTGCACATTGCGACTGAGTAATAAGTGATGTGATCACAGGGATATTGAGCTGAAATGGAAATCAGTAAACATCACAACAGAAAGTGCCCTTAAATATATGTGTAGCACAATAAAAACTTATAAAATACACATTTTTATGCACACTTGCAGTGTAATGCAATCTAATTGGAACCAATGTATTTCCAAATGTGTGTATTTTCTCCTGCCTTAAATCTAGTGGCCAGATGCAGCATTACAGTGCCAGACCAGGGTATGTAATTGCAACATTCCGTGTATAAAATGGTTCCCCTAATTTAGAGTTAAAATATTGGTAAAAAATTCTGTCTTATACACAGAAAAATATGTTAATTTCTTAAATAATTAAATTGAAATGGACCTCCTTATGTCTTATTAACTCAACCCTTCTTAAGACCTTCGATGATGTGAGTAATGATAAATTCTTTAGTAAAATCTTTAATGCCCTGCCATTTAAAAATTCTAGAGCAACTAAATAGCATGCCACCACAGAAGGGAATGAACCCCTCTCTTGACAATATAAAACAAAATTAATCAATACTTCAAACTTTGGCAATCTTGAACTTCAGTAGAATGAAATCTGGCCATTCTTAACAAACCTTAGAATAAGCAGCCCAAATACATGATGCCATAGAAGCTTTAATTAGTGGAGCTAAGGTACTGCTCCTAAACTCCATAGCTGGTCCAGACTGGCTTGAGGAGCAATCTTCCAAAATCGCTCCCACTGAAACCAAGAGAGAGCATCAGCAATTACATTTTTATAACCTGGGATATGAACTGTCCTACAAAATATATTGTTCTGCAAATAACGAAGATGTCTGCTGCATATGTATAAAGATCCAAATCTGCTAGAGGTTCTTTTTACCTGGAAAATATTTTCAAATGTATTATAAAAAAAATGCCAAATTGGCAGATCTTTCCTTAAAGGGGTAGGAATTCTTATAAAGTAATAAGGTTTTTTTACTCCTAGCATTTTAAAGGATAATCGCCTTGAAAGATTTTTCACATGTATATAATTTTACAAGCAAAATTAAGTTTGCCCAATAGAGACTTAAGCTCATGAAGAGTAAATTTTTTATGCCCTATTATTATGAAATTCTATCACTTTTGCTATTGAAAGCGCTGAACTTCGAATTTGTTTTTAATCAATTATTATTCCAAAAAAAAGAATTACTGAAGTTGGGTAAATTGATTTTTAACGGCTAATCTCAATTTCCTTGGCCCTTTCAGTAAATGTTTCCATCAAAATATAACATGTATTTTAATTAGCAGGACCCACAAATAAAAAATCATCTAAGTAGTGAATTAAATATTTACTAACTTCCACTACCCATTGAAAGAATGAACTAACAGCTTAAAAATAAACACAATAGATGAAGCAGCACATGGGCAGACAAAGATCAACAAAATGGTAACCTAATAAATTATGACATGTAGGATGAACTGGAAGCAATCTAAAAGTCGATTCAGTATCCACCTGCCAATACTGACCCTCTACCTTTTGGGTATGATAAATGTTGAATAATACAACATTTACAGCCTTATTAAATTGCGATTCTGCAAATCTAAAGAGCTCTATTTAAGCACACAGCAAATTATTTTTACAGAAGTTTTTAGTTAGTGAAAACGTTGCTTTTGGATAGAAGTTCACTAACAAAAAACTTCTGTAAAAAAAATATGCTGTGTGCTTAAATAGAGTCCTTTTAAATTTACCGAATTGCAATTTAATAAGGCTGTTAGCTTGCTATGGGGACAACTCCTAAAGGAGAAATACATAA